>JAIOTZ010000960.1:0-41643 GCA_023374045.1 Limonium bicolor
AAAGGAGAAGAGAGGTAGCTTACCAATTCGGCCACAAGGCAAGGAAGAGAATGAAGTCTCACGTAAGGAAATAGGTGAGAATGGAAGGAATTTTTCTTTTGATAATTTAATGTCAAATTTGACTAATTTTTTCCTTGTTTATTATTTGTTTGTTTGGCTCAATAAATGCCCATGTTTCAAGCACATTTTCGGCTGGTTGGCAAGACATAAAGGAGGCTTGATTGATAATTGAAACTAGAAGACAAAGGCAAGGTAGGTATGTGTTTCCTTTTGAATTTTCTAAGTAGAATACATGTCATTTGTTGTCTTCTTTCTCCTTATATTTTCGGTAATGTGCTACTAATATAGCATCTGATTTTTTTGGCAATTAAAACATAGACACATGCTTAATTAGGTACATGTTCTAGTTTGATTTTAATAAGGCATTCAAGACCTTATTTTCCTACATAAAATCGGTTACATGTGCTATATAAGACAATTGATTTTGTCTAAATTTGACTATGAATAATGCTTAGTTAGGTAGTGTATTCTTTTGACTAGTTAATGAGGCAATCAATCCCCTCTTTTACAGATCAAAATCGGCAGTCACCATGTTAGAACATGGGCTGTTTTGTTTGTACACTTGCAACTTGTATAATTTGGAATCTAGATTTACTTTTAGCATATTCAATTTCCATAACTTTTTCCCAAACTTATCCTTGTTGTTTTGTTGCAGGAAAATTGGTAATGTAAGGCTTCATTGACTGAATTTATTTGACTCATTATCATATAGCACATGCTAGATGAGTCACCATTCCATAAGGCATTTTTCTTGCTAAAATCTTAGTCAAATTCACTCTAAATGGCGCCTACTATGGAGGTCAAATGGGGTTGATTTTTAATTTGATTTTTGTTACAATATATTGTACTAAGATCATACTAATATGTGTAATAGGTTCCAGTATTTATTTGGTACATTTATACTATGGTAAAAGATGAAAGTTTTTAAGGTAAAAATGCTGATTTTAGCTACCTTTTTTTATGATAAAATCGCCCCTGGTTGTGCTATGATTTTAGCACTGGCATTAATTGATTTAGATGGTAAATTTATCCCCTTTTAAGATTATCAACTCGTGGCTCCTCAAAAACTTCAAGGCAATTGCGTAGAACGCATTTTTGTGACACCCGAAGGTGTGTTTTTGTGCTTTAAGGATTTTCTGGAAAATAAGTAGTCGCTATGAGTTCCAAGTGTTTATAAACATTGTTTATAGTCAATAATAATATGTTAAAGTGTTACATTGAGTTATGTGGGGTTATATCAACTCGAAACACAACTCCCGGGCTAACCGGGGCAAAAAGGAGCATTAAGAAATTCCTCCGAGCACTTTGTTTATTTTTGAGGAAGTAGCTCGATCATTCTCTTTGGAATGTTGAATAATGATGTTAGGAACTCTAAGAATTAATTTTATAAGAGTTCGTGCCACCCCGGCACTCCTGCGGGCATTCCCGGGGGTTTATGGGGCCCTCATAAGGCATCTCCTAGTACTTTGCATTTAGCTGAGAATTTAGCTTGAGGACTTCATATTATATGTTTAATAAAGTGTTATGGTGCATTTGGAATGAAGTGTAAAGCTTTACTTCATCCTATAAAGTATTTCCGGGACTTCCGGGACTTAAGGGCCTTTTAGGGAACTCCCGAGCATTTTGTATTTTCACTCAGTTTTAGATGAGGTCCTGTGTTCTAAGGGTCATATAATGATCCTTGATTAACTTTACATGAAGTTTATAGCTTATATAACTTGTTTAACTTAAGGTCGGGCTTTAACGCACGTTTCTGACCTTAAGGAGTTTAGGTGCGTTTTAACGCCTAAATGTTTATATACTTCCTTTAGGGTTGAATAATCCCCTAAATAATACTTATTTATCATTATTTAATTTTTTGAATGTTAGGGGTATTTCATAGTGACTCCAATAGTATGAGCACATTGTGCTCAGTGCTGATTCTTAGGTCAGTTTGTGGATGTTGTGGAGGGCATCCGTCTGGGCGCGATGGGGACCGGGCATGTATTTGGGCATGCATGTTACCAGGGTGGCTTGGTAGCAACTTCAAGAGGCGATGAACATGTTGTGCTCAATGCCGGCCCTTAGGTTGCGAGTGCTAGTGTGACCACTGACACGAAGCAACTAGGGGAAGTCCCGATAGGTTGACTCTTGCCACGAAAGGTGCAATGGGCATTGCACATCAGAGCCGTCTTACGGTTTGGCAAGCGTTGAGTACTGGATAAGGGCGGAGACAAGGTGCGACGTGGCCCGCGTCAGCACACCTTACTGACTCGTACTAGTTGGGGTCTTTGGCTATTGGGTTGATGGAGGCATGATGGTTCCAAGGACGAGTGTGCCCGCTAAGGGACGCACAAGTACTTGGGCTGCAGTGAGTGGGACGGATTTGACTCAGTATGAGATGCGGCCTGACATTCGTCCAAGGTGTCTGGGCCACGGGAATGTGAATCAGTGTAGGAACTTGTCGTTGGGAGGTTTAAGTCCACTCTTGACTCTTGCTTGTGGCTAACTGGATGACTAGTCTTTCCATAGTAAGTAGTAGACTGGTTGGGTTTTTGACTCGACGCCGGTGATGTCTAATTGGTCTTATGGCCTAATCCGTAAGAGCCTCTTGGGGTCTCGCTTCCGCGTAAAAAATTTTGGATTAAGGTTGGGCGTTACAATTGTGGTATCACGCTACGTAACACTTTAACAATTTATGTTTATTTTTAAATTATTTAGTCATTTCCATTTATTTAATTTTTGCTTATTGTTGATTTAATTATATTTCTTTTTAAAATTGATTTCAAAATTTATATGATCTTTAGTTTTTTTTCGTGAATTTTATATTAGTTAAAAAATTTTAAATAACTTTGACCATATATCCCTAAGGTTATTGCAGGGGCGTATGGTGCGATGGTAAAATTGGAATATGAAAAATATAACATATCAGAATTTGAACAAAGGGTCATCTCATAGTAAAATTGAAACTTCAGGGGTATCTCATAATGACATTCAAACCTCAGCGGTATCTCGTAAGGAAAATGAAACCTCGGGGGTATCTCGTAATGAAAATTAAACCTCAAGGGTATTGTGTAAAATTTGCTCAAATCTCAGGATATCTCATGCGATCTTTCCTTATAATAAAATTATGGGAAGAGGCATTGGATATACTCCCTCTGTCCTGAATTGACCATCTTGTTCATTATTTGGACATGTCGTTTGATTTCAATATTAACATATACGATAAAATATTTTTAAAATTTAAGTTTTGTAAATGATTCCTTACATAATAAACTATATATTACCAAATATTGTTTTATAAAATTATTTTATCTTATATGCTCAATATTGAAGTGGAAAAATGTGCCATAAAGTAAACTAGACGGTCGATTCAGGATAAAGGGAGTATTAGGTTATGTTGTTTTTCATGGTGTGTTACACTATTTAAATTAGGGTTATAGTGCTGCTTTTTGCTAGTCATAGTTTGATTTGTTGAATTTTCCTATATCTGCTATAGTATTTTAATTTTCCTATTTTTTGCGAGAATATTTTAATTTTCCTATCTTGTATAAATGCTATTTAATCTTTAGGATAATGGAATTAAAAACTTTTAAGAGTATAATTTAAAGTACCAAAAATCAAACATGGTAGGATGAATCAGTTCGCCGAACGTGGTATAGCATATCTTTGATCATCCATAACCCCAACATCTAAAATTGAGAGTGGTCCCCATCAGACACTAGCTAGAAGAGATGTAAATATCGCCAACCAATTCAACATGGACACATGGTTCAAGTATTGATTTGAGATCAATTCCACCACTTCGTTTCATCCTGCGGCCAATGTCTCTGTGTGGAAGCTTCCTTCATCAGCTTTGCAGCTCCTCTTTGGTGGTTTGGTGGCGATGACCATGATTTCCCTTTTTAGATGCTTCCCGTATGCATGCAACCCCGTTGAAGAGCTGGATGCCCCTTTGGCTTCTTCCTTTTTCTTTTCGTCTCTTCGTCACTCTCATTGTGTCTTTTAGAGGTTGATGTTAATCATTCAAATGATCCCCGTCTATCTACTTTAGGTTGTATTAGTGTTTTCTCTTAGATCTGGTGGCATCTGCACGTTATCTAGCCCTCTAAGATGTCCACTCCTGCACATGCAGAGGCTTCTGTCTTTTGATTTTCCTTCCAGTTAGCCTTCATAGGATCTTTCGCTTCAGGTGTTATTAAAGGGTTTTGTCTTTCTTTTTCTTTAACTGCTCGACTCCCTTTTCTTTGTCTTTCTTCCACACATCTTCTTTTACTCTCCTTCATGCATGGCTGAACTAGGGTCTACTTTCGATGATCTACTATGTAAGTATAATTACATGACTCTTACTACAGATGAGGAAGACTCAATGAAGGTAAGTGATTTGCTGGAGGCACCATCTATGTTTCCTCTGCAAAGGTGTTTGATTGGTAAACTGTTTATGGCACAGGGAGTTGATGTGAAGGCAATGGAATGAACTTTGGGGAAGGTATGACAATCTGAGGAGGATCTTAAGATTTGGAACCTGGGTTTGCGACTTTTCCTCTTTGAATTTAGCAATGAGGAGCGATTGTACAGTGTCTTTGGTAGGGGACCTTGGAATTTTGACGGTTATCTTTTGGTGCTCTCTTAGAATGATCATTCTAAAGCCCCTAAAGAGAACTCCTTCCAGTGGACACCTTTTTGGGTAAGAATCCATGATGTACCATTTTGGTTCATGACGAAGGAGTTTTCCAGGCGTGTTGGGGATAGGATCAGTCATTTCATGCATTTTCAAGACCACGATAGGAGGTTAAGTGGTGGCTATATGCGGCTGATCAAACTTCTCATTGATGTCATGAAGCCTCTCCTTCGAGTGGTTTCCATTACAGTTGGTGGGTTGCAGTCTTTACTTCCTATTACCTACGAGTGTCTACCTAGCTTATGTTTTCATTGTGGTTTATTCACTCATCACTCTCAGGAGTGCCATCAACATGTGGACTTGCCGTCGGGAGAACTTCCTTATGGGTTATGGCTAAGAGCTGGTGGGATTGGGTCAGGTGGTAGAGAGAGGCTTGATTCTCATGCGATGGTGGTTGACATGCATGTTGGAGTTGATAAGACGACAAATGTTGTTGATGGGGACGCGGTTGTGCCACCTGAAGAGCACCATGCTCATCAAGAAGCTAGTACTAAAGATGGGTGGAATTAGAAGAGTTGGAGGAGGGTGAAATTCCCCATGAGCCTGTTGTTTTGGTTCAGCGGGAAGGGCAGTCACCTGATAGGACCTCGCGTCAGAGGAAGATGGACACAGTTGTCTTTGACTCTTCATTGGAAGATTTGGAGCAGGCGGGTCAAGATGAGAGGAATAAGCGTGGTAAAATTGGTTCGGCTTCTACATCCAATTCAAAGGTGACCCTGGGTGAAGCTCGGGGTCGCCTAGAATAATGCCGGTCTTGGCTGCAAACTGTCGGGTTTGGGTGATACCTGTGCAGTTTGCTAGTTACTGGACCTTGTATGGGCGCAATCACCTATGTTCGTATTTTTATCCGAGACAAAGCTTTCACGTTTTGGGATTAGAAGATGGGCTGGTAGAATGAGGGGGTACCATTGGGTGGTAGGAGATAGTGTAAGTAGAAGCAGTGGAGTTGCTTTCTTTTGGGAGTCTTTGGTGGATGTTTCGCTTCTAAGATTGTCTGCACATCATGTAGACTGTGTGATAGTTGGGGAAAGTGGCTTTTAGTGAAGATTTACGGGACTGTATGGGTGGCCAAGGAGTTATAATAGAAGGATGGGGCATGGCTAGTTGGCGGGAATTTTAATGAGATATTATATAGTTTAGAACAACATGGATGTCAAATTCGCACTCGATCAGGAATGCAGGCTTTTCGGGAATGCTTGACTGATTGTAGGCTCTATGATTTAGGTTATGTTGGAAATCGATTCACTTACACAAATAGAAGGCGGGGGCCATGGAACACAAAATGTAGATTGAATTGTTTTGTATGCAATGATGAATGGTTACGTGCTTTACCTTATGTGAGGAATTATCATTTAAGGTGGAGTAGGTCTGATCATGCACCTAGTAAGCTAGTTTTGTATCCTCCTCTAAGGCGGGGCACTAAACCATTTCGTTTTGAGGATTGTTGGGATGTGTAGTCGGAGTGTAGAGCCATTGTTGACAAGGTTTGGGGGGATTGTCCTAATGAAGGATTTATGGGTAAGGCAGCAGTGTGTGGCATGAAGCTTCAGGCGTGGGGTAGAGCCAAAATCAAAGAGGAACGACGGTGTCTCTCCCAGGTTCAAGATGATATGCCTCGTGTGGCCTTTAACTTTCCTTCGGAAGGCAACATGAGGGTATGATCTGAGCTCTCTAAACAACATGATCTAATGCTTTATAAGCACGAGATGTGATGGTTTCAACGATCTAGACAATCTTGGCTCTTTGTTGGAGATCGTAATTATAAGTTCTTTTTTTAGTCGTTTCAAGTCTAGAGCTAGGAAGAATTCCATTCATTATCTATCTCGGGTTTATGATTTAGGTTATACCGATTGGGTGGGTATTGAGTTTGTTGCCTGTCATTACTTCCAAAACCTGTTTTCTTCTACAACTTCTAGTCCTAACTATCATCTTCTTGCATGTATGGAAAACCGGGTAACCTGAACTTGCTATGGCCATGGCTGCACCTTACACCAGGGAGGAAGTTCTGCTTGCTTTGAAGGGAATGCACCATAACAAGGCACCAGGACGAGATAGGATGAACAGTATGTTTTTGCAAGCCTATTGGGATATCATACATAATGACTTCTTTGATGTTGTCCAATCATTTCTTAACACATGCATTGCCTACTGATATTAACCATACACACATTGTGCTGGTTCCAAAGGTTAAAGGGGCTTTTTGGATTACATGTTTCTGGCCAATTTCATTATGTAACACTATCCATAGGATGATCTCTAAAGTTCTTGGTAATAGGGTTAAGAGTGTTATGCCTCTTGTCATTTCAAACAGTCAAGCAGCCTTTATGGGAGGTTGGCAAATAATTGATCAGGTGGTAGTTGGTCATGAATTGATGCACTTGATGAAATGTTTTACAGCTTCACGCAGGGGTAGTTTTGCTTATAAAATTGACATGTAAAAAGATTTTGATTGAGTATAATGGAATTTTGTGTTTGAGGTCCTTACTAGAATGGGGTTTCAACTACACTGGGTTTCTTTGACTCGAAAGTGTATCATCACTGTTTCTATGGCGGTGTTAATCAATGGTTTTCCATGGGAACATTCTACCTAAGGAGAGGGCTTAGACTAGGTGACCCTCTTTCACCTTAGTTAATTTCTCCCTTAGGGAATAAGTCCGCGTGAAGCCCATTGAGAGCGGATGTATTGTTCACTAACACTCCCCATTGAGATTTCTGGCAAAGATGAACGATAGAGTAGGTATTTGAGGTGTGCCAAGATAACGGGTTTTCACCCTCCATGGAATGACATTTTTAGCACTAGTGGAAAAAATGTTTTAAACCACGGTTATTTTGCTTATATACCACGGTTAGGAACCGTGGTTTATGCTCCCGTCGCATATAGAAAATTGTCTATATACCACGGTTATCAACCGTGGTATAAAAGTAGACTATATACCACAGTTCTCTCCTTAACCGTCGTTTAAGACCGTTTTTGGACGCGGTCCTTAACGATTTTAAACGACGGTTAAGGAGAGAACCGTGGTATAAAGCCCTTTTATATGACGGTTAAAGGTCAAAACCATGGTTTATTATCTATGAAATTTTTTTAAAATCGCCGGCGATTCAAAGCGCCGCTTCACAGATATCAAACACAGCACTGAAGAGAATGAGAGGCTAGAACATGTGTGTTCCTTGTTTGCGATTTATGGTTGCAAAATAATGAGTGAAGAATGGCGTAGTATGTTCCTTGTTCGCGGTGGGTTGCAAAATTACCGTGAAGTTGAAGAGAATGAAGAACGGAGGCGTAGGTCATGTACCTTGTTCGCCGGTTATGTTGCGAAAATTACAGTGAGAATGAGTGAGTGAGGACGAGCATGTTCCTTGTTCGCAAGTGTAAGCTGCAAAAATTACCGAAAAACAAGAGAATGAGTGAGGAAGAGCATGTTCCTTGTTCGCGGTTTAGGATTGCAAAAATTACCGTGAGCTAGTTGAAGAGAATGAAGAATAGTTGCAGAGCATGTTCGTCGGTTTGGGTTCCAAAATTATCGTGAGGTTGAAGAGAATGAAGAAGAGTTGCAGAGCTCGTCGGTTTGGGTTCCAAAATTACCGTGAAGAGAATGAAGAAGAAGAGTGCGTCGACATATATGAGAATAGAGAGAAAGCGCCGCGTTAAATTTCGGCCGAAAATTAAAATTCCCGCCTAGATTATATACCACGGTTGATCAAAAAACCGTGGTTTAATATAGCAAGATGTGCAATATAAATGACGGTTGCCTAGGAACCGTGGTATATAGGTACCTTATATACGACGGTTCTTGAAGAACCGTGGTATATTCACTTCGGCATGTACTATATACCACGGTTCCCCTGAAAACCGTGGTATATAACGCTCTGGAATGCACCTTAAACGACGGTTTCTATTAAAATCATGGTTTATAAACTTTAAACCACGGTTTTCCACTTAACCGTGGTTTAAACGCCGTCATTAAAAACATTTTTTCTACTAGTGTAGGATTCAGGCTTTCTAGTGAGACCATATTTAGATAGACCCTCTCATACCAAAACAAATCATCCTCTACAGGCAGATACTATAGAAGGTAGCAAGTTACTCATTACATAAGCATATCAAAATTGTTAATGCCGACTTTACATTGCATAACTTCATCAGACTTAGTCACCACGGAGACCCTTGCTTCACTCTTATAGAGGCAGCACCAAGTTTCATTCCATTTGAAGATGAAGTTGTTGATGTCAACGTTACTAGTAATGTTAGAATGAATACACCATCAGATAATGGTCCTCAAGTTATGATCCAATTGAAACAGAGGCTAACTGGTGAACTACTACAAGCTACAAGAAGTGGTAGAACCTAAGGAACACCATTTTTAATTTATAGTTTTGTAAGCTGTTGGAACCATATGTTTAGTTGCAGTGTCAACTATGTCAATGTTGTAAGAAGTAAGTCATTTCCGATTTTATGTTATGGTCGCGTTGCAAAACAAGTTATGTTTATTCAAATCTTCTAGTGGATCTAACGGTGAACAACATTTTGTTATGAACAAGTAATTTATTTTGAAAGATTCAAATCATTGTTCAGTATGTCCATTGTAAAAAGTAAATGAAATCACTAATGATTAATAATGCATAAGAGGTTTGATTTTTATAAACAAGTTTCATTACAAGATCACCTACAAGCACCCAAGCTTTACAGCTTCCAGAAGTTGTCAACTAAAGTCAGCATACCCTAACCTATTAGCCACCATAACACGTCACCCCTTACTCTAGAACCCACCCACCACCACCCCAAACAACCTCAACAGACCACCTCATGCACCAGCTCCTGCAAAACACCACCCATCAGCCATAGAACCCTCCCAGGTCAACCCAAAACCTAACAGACCAACTAATTCTAACGGTTAAATAAAAAGCAAGTCAAAACCCAAAAAAATAGTTATAACCCTTTACAGAAATACCCCAACCCTTATCCCATATAGACTAAAACATGTTGGCATGATCTCATGTTGTACTCACTAATGACTCCACATCTGAGGGACTGGCCTCAACCTCTACATCAACCCCTTCACCTTCCTTTTACTTTTGAAGTGCTTTCTTTTTTTACTCACCCAATGTCGGTTCTTTACCCTTGGAAGACCGATCCTTCTTGCTCGAACCAGTGTGGAACATGTACCAATTAGTAAAATCCATCTCCTCAGGCGTTGGTGTGTATCTTGACTGGTAGTACCCATACAGATGACAAGGGAACAAAGTGTCTTCGAACGTAAGATCATCAGAGGAAAAACTGCCATTTGAAGTGTGGATGGAGTCGCTTTTGGGGTTGTAGTGGGGTATCATCAAGTATCATTACTGGAGTATGACCAATGTAGTGTTTTTCGATTGTTGGGTTAGTTTCTATATCTATTACTTTCCTCATTTGGCGTACGAGAGGGATCCATTTGGGGTTAGAAGTTGGCGCTGCAGTAGAATATGAAAAAACTGGGTGGGTTTGGAAATCAAAAGGAAGACAAAAGGAATGTGGGTGTAGTTGACACTGAAGTCATACGTAGGTGGGTGTCTTTTTAAACTATTTTTCCGCACTAAATCAGCCATAGAAAACCAATCGGTTTCCAGAAGCATTGATGAATTACATGTGCAGTTGTTTTTAAATAACGTCAAACAACACCATTAACTAGTATAGAAAGAAACCATTAAACAGGACAGTCATAATATTAGTAGGTTACAAATGCATCATAATGTAAAGTTTACAAAAGGATTAGTAGCTTAAGAATCACCAACATACATAATCAAACTACCCTGGATAACAAAAGTTCAACACCCCGCCCCCCGCACCTCCTAATGCAACAAAAAATAAATTTGCAACAGCAGCATACATCAAAATAACAAACTTGACTGAAGGTTTCTATCTACAAAAAGATAATTCGTAACATACTTTTCATCCGTAGACATTTCGTTTAAGTACTAAATGTTTAATTTTGTTTTCTTGTGTAGAAATAATTGATTCATCTCTAAGAAGCCTTGATAATAGTATATTTCTCAAGTATAGTGCGATTATAAAACCAAGAGGGTTCATGTTATTAGACATTTGCAAAAGAAATCTCGCAGCATGCACATGAGGCAGCGAGGTGGGCGAGGAAGATGCTGGCTGCAAAGACTACACAAAGAAACATTACATTTTCACATGGGCGTGGCTACGGGGAAATCATACAATTTGATTCTGAAGCAAGTGATTGCGACTTCAATAGTATTAATAATGTAAGAAGATACCTTCACCAAATCGAGTCAGCCAACTCAACGCAACCCAAAAGAAAATGAAAAAAAAAAAAAGAAGATAAGTCATACTACTATACAGTATTAGAACAATACACCAAACATGTGGGTTTCTTTATGCTGTACATATCATATAAATGGTCAGCTAAACGCCCAAGATAACAACCTTTAACTTATGACTCTTTTTATCTTAAGCCATTTTAAAGTGTGTAACTTCGTACTTTTTCCCCATCTTCTCCCCCACCACATAAATTCATATCTAAACACCTAAAAACCAAGTCCGTGTTACCATTATCCCAATTTAGACACCTCATTAGAAAAAGAAACGAAAAGAAAAATCAAACAGTCCCTAAACCCAGCTATTCTAACAGCAAATTGGTGGGATCAATCTGTATGGTAGAGAGACACCCAAAATCAAACTTTCCATATCCCGATCACCCCAAAAAAAAGAAATGATGATGGATCATTCTAGCTAGCAGGAATATGAAGATGCCTGTTGCTGCAAGTGCAAGAAGTTAGAGCACTCAAACAAGGCCTTAGCATTCATCTCCCTGTCAAACCTCCATATGTAATTCAACCCAACAAGCAACTCGGTGATGGCAGCCTCCGTCTTCTCCTTGTTAGCAAAGAACAGGGTTTGCAGTAGGAACACATGATTGGCTCTGTTAACACCTCTCAGATGTTGCCGGTTTTGCTGCTGCTCAAAGCTCCTCTCACTCTGCCACTTAATCATGTTGTGTGCTAAAGGACCTAACCACCCAAGTATCCTTCCTAGTGCATCCCTCCACTCCCCAGCAAGACCCGGATCCGTGGCAGAGAATCCTACCCCTCGGAGACGGGATCGGAGGGATGATCTTATGCTGTTTGGTAGCATTGAGTATAAATCGTCACGGGCGTCTAGACCAACTAACTGGGGTGATTTCACCATCTTCTCTATTACTATGATCAAGTTGGCGTAGTGGAGTGACAGTGCTGAGGCACCTAGGGTTCCTGGTGGATAGAAAAGAATCTCAATTAGAATCGGCATCTTCTTGTCTCAAAAACTGAACTTACATGACTATACGAAAGTCTAGCTTAAACCCAAGATTCCTATCCAACTTTTCACTAAAGAAATACTACAGAGCAGTTAATGTACACTATAATACTTCAATCATGGAAAGATTAATGTTCAATATGCACGGATCAGTTAAGGACAGACCCATGTCCAGTAGTATCTTCTTCAAAAGATAAGGATGCATAAGAAATCAATCAATAGGACATAAGAGACGATCGAGAATATCCGGATCACATCAAACCAGACAGCAACCGCCACACTAAAAAAGATTCCAATTCCAATTCCATCCTCATTTCCATTTCCATTTCCAAGGAAGCATCATGTGTACATACCTGATGGAGGATTCAACACATTGGTATTAGATTTGAAGAATTCACCATCACACCTCCCTCCTCCACTCCCACCACCACTGCAATACTCCACTTCTCCCCTCTTCCTATCATCAACCAAATCACGTGTTGTTGTTGTCATTTTTCTCATGCGAATGGGCCAAGAGATAAACTCTGTCGCACCCCCATCATAGAACTCCTGGCTGGGAAACACCACCGCTGAATTTGACGACAAACTTCGGGGCAAACTGGTAGCAGCCGCCACAAACCCATGTCCAATCCCAAACACCGACTTTATTCGACCCAACACAGTAAAGATCAGTCTCGCAAGCGACAGAGTAACAGAGTCAAAACTCCGAGTCCACAACGATTTGTCCCTGGCGTGTTTCACTTCCTGCTTCTGCCAGACAATCTTTTGTTGAATTTCGAGAGTATTGGTGTTGTTGATGTGGTGGTGGTGATCTGATCCGGCGCGAAGGAAGGAGAAAGGATGGGTAGTTTCGGGCGGTTGTTGTTTGCTGAATTTACGGTGGAGGGAACTCTCTAGGTGGGCGAGTTCTTCCATTTCTCGGTAGAGAAGGGAAGTGGCTGTGATCTGACGGTCGAGTTTTCTGGTGAGAGGGTCTAGCTCTTTGGTAGTTAGTACCCAGTTGTGTGGGTCTCGTCCTCTTTCAGCAAAATCATGGAACACCTGAGGGATGAATATTAAGAACCGGTTAATTACTAGCTATCTAGGAGAACCGGTTAATTACTAGCTATCTAGGTGAAATGAAAATTACATGAATTGGTGAAACAGTTGGTAAAAACATAGTTGGTGTGACTGAGAAGTAGTGCTATATAAAATTGATCAGATCTGGATTGATTGATTCAACGATTTCTCAAACAAGAAAAACTCCGGTTAATCACTATTCTATTGTTTCGGGAAAGACGAATTACTGGTGTTTTGGATACGTGACGAAAACCTTCTAGTTAGCCAGTAATTTCAAAGGCGGGAAAGTTCGAGGAGCAAGAGAGGTCGTACCTCAAGGAAGCAACGAAGATTGGGGTCACGACACCGGTGAGAGAGGTTAGTAGCAACGGAATTCGCAAGGTGGCGGAGTGATTTAAGCATCTCAGCGCAGGCTAGACCAAGGAGGAAGTCATCGTCATTGGATACGATCTTACGAACACCGTCTAGAGCAATACAGTCGTTCTTGAGACGGATGATGCTCTTATCGGAGAGGGAAGCGTGAAGAGCGACGAGCTTAGAAACCATACCGGCAACCTCAAAGGCGAGGACACCGATGGAGGAGGAAGAGGAAGATATAGTGGAAGTGGAGTTGGTGGAATGAGATCTGTGGTAGATTATGGAGGAGATTAGCTTGGAGGCTGGACTGGTTTTGGTGGTGGTGGTGGCGGTCGTAGTGGGTTTGGCGGTGGAGGTGAATGGGGATCTCAGTCGGTGAAACCACTTGTCTCTTGCCATTAATTGGTAAGTTGATGGAAGTGGGAGGAGAGAGATCGTTGAAACTGGATCGGTGGTTCTTGTGTTGCTGTTTAGGAGTTTGTGGAATTTGGGTGGGTTTGGTTAAATTGGGGGTTAGAGTGTGGGAGAAGAACAGAAGAAGTGATGAAGAGGAATTATTGAGAGGAAGGGGAGGGATGTGACAAGCTTGGAAGTGGGAGGGAGAAAGAAGAAGAGGGTGGAGATCATTTGATTTGGGAACATATATAATTCAACTTTCACGAAATAAAAAAAAAAAAGTTTTTTAAGGAAAGATAAAAGAACTGGATTCTAAAATTTGCAAGGAGAGGAAGTGGGGGCACGTGGGGAGAGGGGGGAAGCGCGCGTGATGGGCGCTGCTTGATGTGCTGTGTCATAGAAATAGAATCCACTTAAATGATTATATTATAATATACTCCATCGTGTCTATATTGTTTAATTTAGTAAATTACTCAGAACCCCCTTAGGATTTTGGGATATTACAGTTAATCCCCTCGTGTTTATCATAATTATTGGTAACCACCTCAAGGTTAAGGTATCTTTGACTACGAGCCCCCGAACTAAACTCTGTGATAAAAAAGTTAATTATGTGTTAATCTATCAGCTCAATCACATTAATAATGCCAGACTGACAACAAAACTGCTTAATCAACATCGTCTAACTCTCTTTCATCCCACTTTAGATGCATTTTCAATGAAGGGTTGACATTTTAGGAAATAACAATGCAGATTAAGTAGTGTTTTTTGTCCAGCATGACTGTATTAATATAATTAAGCTGATAGTTAACACGTAGTTAACTTCCTGATAACAGAGTTATAGTTCGGGGGCTCATAATCAAGATACCTTAACCTCAAGGTGGTTACCAGTAATTATGATAAATACAAGGGGTTAACTGTTAATATCCTAAATCCTCAAGGGGGTTCTAAGTAATTTACTCTTAATTTTAATATAACATATAAAATAATACTCTCTCTGTCCTGAATTAACTGTTATATTTATTTTATGGTACATTTTTACTTTATTATTAATATAAGATAAAATAATTTTATAAAACTAAATGTTGTAATATATAATTTAACATGTAAGGAATCATATGTAAAATTTAAATTTTAAAAATTATTTTATATTATATATTAAAAATTGAAGTAAAACAACATATCCAAATAATACGAAAGTCAATTCAAGACGGAAGGAGTATAATTTTAGAAATTTAAATTTTGTAATAGAATTCTTATATAAACAAATTAAAGTATAAAATAAAAAATTACAAAATTATTTTATATTTTAATATAAAAGTGAAAAACATACTAAAAGTAAAACAGGAACAACAAAATAGGACAGAGGAACTACCTCCGTCCCATTTTGAGTGTCTTGTTTGCTTTTTGACACATTTTTCCACTTCAATATTAAACATATTAGATAAAATAATTTTATAAAATTAATTTTTGTAATATATAGTTTATCATCTAAGAAATCTACTACAAAACTTAGATTTATAAAATTATATCATCTTATATGTTAAATATTGAAATCAAACGTCATATCCAAATAGTAAACAGGACGATCGAGAAGGGACGGAGGAAGTAATAATTATCAAGAAATGAACAGTAGAATTATTTTCAGTAATATTTGTTTAATTTATAATATCATTCTATTTTTAAATTACATTTGAACAATGAATTTTATGTTATTTTATTAGTAATTCTCTATCTCACTTTTAGTGAATTGTTCCCTTAATAGTATCATTGATAAGTGTTTAAAACATTCACATTATTTTTTTTCCCTTTAGAAAATGCACTTTTAGCGAAGAGCGTGACGGGTGACGGATGAGCATCGTGACTAAGGCAGCTATTATTGCGGGGTGGTGGCTCTATTTGTCCCTAGGCTTTTCCTCTGATAAAATAATGATAAAATTCTGTAAGGAAGGGACAAGCCAGTCTTCTGAGATAAACCAGTCTCCTTTTATATTTACTTTTTTCTAAGTAGAGAATTAACCGTCATGTTTACTATTTGAATATGTCGTTTCACTTCAATTTTTAATATATAAGATAAATAAATTTTGAAAATTTAAGTTTTGCATATGATTCCTTACATAATAAACTATATGTTACAAATTTAGTTTTATAAAATTATTCTATTTATATGTGTTAATATTGAAGTGGAAAACGTGTCATAAAACAAACAGGACAGTCAGGACAGAGGGAGTACTACTAGTATATGTCTAATGTAATGATGGGATTTCTTGACCGATAAGCAAAGTGATAGGTGGGTTAGTGAAAAACGTAAGCCAAACCAAGTCACGTCCCGTCACTACCTATTCGGCTGTGAAGTGATACAACAGTGCGTCTGACTCACAAGCCCTACCTACTGCCTCTAACAAAAATCAGTGATTCGTGATTCATATTACTCACTATGGCCCCGTTGGATTACATGCTTGTTAATTTTGAGCCCATAGAGGTGGACATTAATGAGAGGTGATTCGTGAACTTGTTGTGCAGATCCGTTTGATGACCACGAACGCAAGAATGTCAATAATCTTTGTTAGATGACCATCGTACCCTCGTTTTCACCTTTATGATGTGTGTGACTTTTTTCATTATCCGTCTTCAACTCTGTGTCGGCATTCTTGACCAAAGATCACACAAAACAAATTCCTTTCTGACACAGATCTGAAGTAAGAACTCACCTCGATGTATCCAGCGAGGAGTCGGCTATGCAAGTTACGTAAAGAGGGGCCGGAGATTGGTCGGGAAGAGCACTGAAATGTAGTGACGGTAGAAGGAATTAATTACTCGCCAGAAGAGACAGCAAGAGAAACTGAGGGAAAGAGTGGTGGGAGGTGGCAGAGTACGGCGTCAGTTTGGCGTGGTCGCCATCGAGGTGTCGATAGAGGCTTGTTAATTTCAACTCTCAGTGGGAAAAAGTACACCATGTCATCAATGGTTGAACGTCGACAACCAGCGGCCGCAGCGAGTGATGATGGAGAATATCCAAAATTGGAATCACCGGATAGGGGCAATGTTGTAAAGTTGAGGGTGTTGATAGATTAATCGAATGAGAAAAAGAGCTGGATTTGTGCAAACGCAGGTATTTGGTGCGTTTGGATAAAGGGCACAATCAGCTTAATCTCCACATTGATTGAGCGGTAAAGGTGGACAAATCGCCTGCGATTTATGCTAAAACGACGAATTGTCGTAGTCGAACGACACCTATATAGTCCCCCATAAAGACTTGTTGTGCGATTTTGAAAAAATAATTTGTGTTAAGCTCTTTTGAGCCCGTTCGATATCAGCGCACAAACGCAGCATTTGCATCTCACCATGGTTAACTTATGGACAATTGACATGTGTATTGAGTTTATATTTTGTCCATTCACAAACTGACAAATGTCATACACTTTTCGGAAATAACATATTAATCTCTTGTTCGCTGCTAGCGAACGCGACCTTTATATATATTGTTAGTTTATTATTTGCCCGGTCTAAATATTAGGAGGTGTTGTTTTTTATACATTAATCTTATTTTGTAAATATGTGTCATTTTCTGATAGGTGTAATTAGTATTTGGACACCACAAAAAAGTTTAATATGGTATAGGTGACAACCTATACTTAGCTAACCATATACAGTTTTATTTAAATGCGGGATATTTGTAGGTTGTTCTGGTCGCGTCACCGAACAACACCTAGGTCCCACTAAAAGCTAACTCTATAACGCATGTGAGTCTGAAAGTGGTTAACTTAATAACCATACTTACCTGAATGATAAATGTCAATTAACCAACATTTATGAAATTTCTACCGAGCGGCATCTTAGGTGTCGTTCAAACTTTTTTCAAAAAACCTCAAAATCAACATTTATGATGCATTAACTAATGATGGTTTGTCATCTGTACTCTGGTTGATATTTTGAGAGGACCAATTTATGAGTTACACCAATAGAATAATAACACATTTCTTGGCTTTTTAATAAGGTGGTGCTCCATACCCTCCCGGTTTTGAGAGGGTAACGTACCTTCCTTCCTGCACCAATAAAAATGACAAGTGGTAAAATATTATTTATATTTGGTTTTTAAAAATTCATTTTTTTATTTATTAATTTGTTAACCACACCCTGGTTAACTTAATTTAAAGGACTTAATTGTAAATAAAAAAACTTATTAAGTATTAAAAAAAAGTAACTAACTGTCCTTTTTATTGTGTTTTCTTTCTCCGTGGCTCCATCGGTTACTTTGAACTCCACCATTTTTGTTAGCTTTTACATCGATCTTCCTCCATTCTTTATAGTTGGAAAAAAAAGCAAGTGATTCAGGTCAGTGAAATTTTATTGTTTTTCAAATTTACATGTATAAAGCCATTGAGTTAAACTTACAATTCTCAGATGTTGAAAACGCATAGAGTAAAGCCTGCACTTTTTCAAATTCATATACTCATGGATGGGAAGGAATGACGGGGAGATGGAATGGTTTCAAAGAAAAAAAATAGGACAGCAAATTAGTATAGTATTTTTTTATCGATAAATACAGTATTGACTCCTCTCCTCTCCGGGTGTGCATTTGGATGGCTAGAGAGTTTTGAGGGTGGGAAAAGGGTTGGGGTTATCGTGGTGGTAGCTGGGGAAAGGTTGGGAAACTGCTAGTGAAGGGTAGGGATTTTAGGGGTTTGGGGGGGTGGAGCAGGGACGGTGGTGATTAGGGGAGGAGTGTGGCTACGGTTGAGGATGAGTGAAGGATTTTGAAGCAGAGGGGAGGTGAGGCCGTGATTGAGATCGGAGAAGGTGGTGGTGGTGAGAAAATCGACCGGGGTTTTAGATGTGGAACAACGAGAGAGTGGGAGACGCTACAGTAGAGAGTCTCTTGAAACCTGTTGCTTTGACGGAAATCATATCCAAAACAAACAACGTTTTGCCTTCCTCAAACCCCCATTTGAGCATTTCACAAATCAAGTCATGGTAGTAGGATACGAACTCTCGCCCAAAGATCATATCTGGGTCAAGAACATCAATCGCATAAAGTCCATATCTGTCCTCAGGCACCACGATGTTTGTGTCAGGATCTAGCGACACTGTTTTACCGGTGGAAGGATCGAAGCGAGACCAAAGCTTAGTATGCAGCTTGTAATCTGCGGCGAGGAACCGCACCCAAACGCGCTCGCCATGGCCAGAATCATCGACAGCATGGAGAACTGACCCGGCGACTCCTGGTACCAGAAGAACAGGGTCAAGGGTCGGGTCGATTACTGGCTTTTGCTTTCGCACAATCTTCAGCCACATCTCTGTTTACAGTGATTTCCCAAACTGTGCTCTTCCCGTGTACCGAACGGCGATGAAGAACCAGAATTTGATCCACTACGGGATCCAACAAACAAAGATATGAGGGTTAGGGAGCGGGCGTTATGCCGGGCACTTGGGGATTAGCTTCGGATTTGAGATGCCCCATATGAACCTCACAAATTTGGATTTGAGAAGCTGCTGGTGAAGGGTAAGGATTTTGGGGGGTTTGGGATAGGAGATATAATGCGTAAACAACTATCAATTTTTCTCATTTATGAAACCGTTAATTTATTCAATTTATGAAACCGTGTAAAAGAAACTGTTTTGAATTTTTGTTGATGGTGATAGTAGTTTAATATACACGGTTTTTAAAGTTTATATTTTTTCAAAATAAATTCCTAGCATTGAGGTCTGATATTATTGATTTTTATTTTCATCCATAACAAGATAGAGTTCCGGCTTCTAGTAATTATTCTTATTTCTCTATGAATTTCATTTTGTTTTGAACTATTCTTACTAGTTATTTCTAATTCAAGAAAAGAAAAGTAATTGAATTTTAATTTAGATCGGTTTTACTTTTTTTTTTAAGTAAACTTGATTCCTTAAATATATAAAAACATAATTACATAAGAGTCAAGTAATATACCTATATATATTTGTTCGGTTAAAACTGACAATTGTTGCTCAAATCACATTCAGTAAACAGCAAAACAATTCAAATTTGGTCTGCAATTGCACATTTATTTGGTCTACAATTGTACATGAGTTCGGTCATCCTACATATTCATCTAATACTTATTCATGGTTCATATGTATATAATTAATGATGAGATGACATTATTGACTGGAGATGGTGGTTTCTGAAGAAAAAAATGATGAGAGATTGCTAGGATAAGTCGTAGTTAACGTACTTTCAATTATCCAAAGTCTACATTTGCATGTATAATACATTGTTGCTCGTCATTTGCATTGGTAACTAGTGTTTCATTTTCTTTATTGGTAGTGTTCATGATTAGAGTTGTCGTTTCTTCTTGTTGAATGTCAATGACAGCAATTTCACATATTGTTGATGGTACAATTCTAGTATGATTTAGATTAATTTCAACAAAATTTACATTTTCATCTTCACTAAAAATCAATTAATTTATGTTTTAATCTCATGTATGAAACTCTATAGAGGTAACAACTTTTGAACATTTGTTTGGCTAACAATAAGTTAATATATTGTAGTGATACTTATTTTTTTAAATTAATTTCAGGTGCTGAGGTCAAGTATAATTGATTTTCATCGTCATCCATAACAAGGTAGAATCTACACTTTTCACATCTTAGAATAAGTTTTATTATTCTATCATTAATTGTAACTATTGTACTATTTTCATTGTGTTTGATTAACTGATTGAGCACTATATATATATGTAACTTCGCATATAGTTTTTGTATATCCATTTTTGTTGTTGTTAAGTTTGAAATCGTAAACCACATGTTGGTTACGGTAATAATTTGTACCCCTACATTTCAAATTGCATGAAATTTTATTTTAAAAAAATTATGAAATATCAAAGCTTCCTAAATGACCCCTAATTTAAATATGACACTCTGGTTTACAAATAATAATATTTGTCAACTAAAATATTTTGCAAATCAGGTAAGAATGTATGTTACTATATAAACTAATATTCAACTCTTAACAGATTTTCAGGTTAAAATATTTACAAATATGTTTTTCGTATTTGGTGGAAGCCATATAGATATGGATATTCTATTTACAAATTAGATTCCCAACTAGTAATCTTTTTTAACGTGTCTCATTATTATACTTAATTTTAAATTGATTATAAAATAAAAATGAATCTATGGGTAACTCTTAAGATTTAAAAAAAAAAGTTGACAACTAATAAGTAATATGGGGTATAATGAGAAAAAAATACAAAAATGACTTACATTTTGAAAATAATTAGATAGGCTAGAATGACTTGCATTTTGAGTATATTTAGACCAAAAAAATGGGGAGTTTCAAATTTTATCATACGTTGACTAAGATTGTCTATTTTTTTATACTGTTTCAGACTTTATATATTACAAATTGGTTGGTAATGCTTGTAGGGTATTCAGATGGATGTGGTCAATGTAGAAGAAAGTTGTGGTACTTCTACTAGAGATTCCAGTGAATTTCTTCGGGATACGATGCTCGTCCAGAACAACAATTTGGATACGGGGGGTACTATTGAAGCATACAAAAAAATTACAGAATTGTCGTCGGATGAAATACTTGACCTTCAATTCGACACCATGAAGGAAGCTTCTGAATTTTATTACAATTATGCGAAGAGCCACGGGTTTGTTTCTAGATGTGATGATGTTTTGTATGGCTCTAATGGTGAGATTGTGATGCGGCAACATGTATGCAACAGAGAGGGCACAAGAAAGGAAAAAAATTCACATGACGTGGATCCAAGTAGAGAGCCCAAGGCCATTACTAGGATTAAATGCCCAGCCAAAATCCGTTTCCGCATGGATTATACAACAAGGAAGTGGAAAGTTGTGTCTTTTATAGAGGTGCACAATCATGAGCTAACACCGGATGAACATGTTCACTTGATTCCTGCATACCGTAAATTAAGTGATGCTGATAAAGCTCAAGTGAATAGCTTACATTTGTATGGTGTCCGAACATGCCATATCATGGGACTAATGTTAGGTCAAAAAGGAGGATATGAAGATTTAGGCTTTATCAAGAAAGATCTTTATAATCATATAGACAAGGAAAAGCGAATCAGGATACAGGATGGTGATGCATTTGAAGTATTGGCCTATTTACAAGCGAAAGCAGACAACGATCCCATGTTTTTTTCAAAGTTCACCATATCAGACGACGGTAGATTGCAGCATTTATTTTGGGCAGATGGTGATAGTAGACTTGATTATGAATGCTTTGGTGATGTTGTTGCCTTTGACACCACTTACAAGAAAAACAAGTATAACAAGCCATTGGTAATTTTTTGTGGATATAATCATCATGGGGAGACTACTATATTTGCCAGTGCGGTGATTGATGATGAAAAAATTGACACATACACTTGGGTTTTGCAAACACTGCGTGAAGCTATGTCTGACAAACATCCAAAGACAATTGTTACCGACGGTGATTCTGCAATGCGAGAAGCAATAAAAGTGGTGTTTCCAGATACATTTCACAGGCTTTGTTTGTGGCATTTGCAGCAAAATGCATGCGAGAATGTCAAGAATTCAAATTTCTTACAGGAGTTCAAGAGGATAATGTACTCCATGTATACCCTGAGAGTTTTGAAGAAGAGTGGAGAAAGGTTGTTGATAAGTATAATATTGGGGATAATCCATGGGTAAATAAAGTTTACAGGATGAGGCCAATGTGGGCAAGTGCTTATATGCATGATAAAGTTCTGACAGGAATTAGAACTACTTCGATATGTGAAGGAGTCAACTCATTCATAAAAAAATATGTTCACCAAAAAAATAGTCTTCTAGATTTCATGCGTAACTTCCAGCGGGCTATTAACGAGTACAGGCATAATGAGCTGATCTCTGATTTTAATCAAAATATGGAGAACCTGTACTGACTACTGCTTTGCGCAAGCTTGAGTCTGTTGCTGCGAATATATTTACAAGGAAGAAGTTTTGGGAGGTTAGAAAGGAATTGGATGGTGTTGCCGCTGTTATCGTTATGGAGAGAACATCATATAGGATACTGTTAAATTTAAGATGAGCCTTTTTGATAGTCCAGATACTGAGTACATTGTCATGTTTGATCCAACGCAAGATACTATTGTTTGTGATTGTCGTCAATTTGAATCAAAGGGATTCCGTGTTCTCACATCTTTTGTGCTATGAAATATGAGCATATGGCAGACATTCCAAATTCTCTGATATGCAAGCGGTGGATGAAAAATGCTAAGATGGATTGCATGTCATCAAAGGAAGCAAACGACAGTGATCGTGAAAAGATGAGTATGTTACGCACAGGTGCGTTATCTGCTTTGTGTAACAGGTTATGCAATATCGCAAAAAATGCAGACGATTTTGTGGAGATCAAAGATGAAATTTTCAAACTCATATCTCGGGTAGAAGAACGTCGTGGAATCAACTTGAGGATGTGCAACTCATCTTTGCCACTAGGTGATCCAACACTGGTTAAAACCATAGGTGATCCAAAAGTGGTTAAAACAAAAGGCTCCTCGCAAAAACAACAAGTTTAAAAAGAGTAGGCGGTGTAATAATTGTCACAAAACCGGGCATAATTCACGCACATGTTCAAAGCCCAAGGTGTCAGATGTTTTACATGGTACAAATTATGAGTTTTCCAACTCTCGCCAATCACAAGAAGATGAATTTGATTATGTGAGTCTCATTGCAAAGCTTTAAATAATGTTTTTGTTTAGTTCTTTATTTGTCACTTATGTCTGATTAAGTATTACTTCAATAGGTCAATGAATCATTGACCCCAGGTGACACCATGGAAACACGTCATTGCAGGTAACTTTTAATTGCAATGTAAAACATGTATCTATACTTGTCATACGTAAGTTTAGTTATTATACCCTTTTAGCTTTTATGTTTTGTATTTTATAGGCCAACAATGATATGTTTGAAGATGACATTGAAATGAATGGTATAGATGATATGGTTATGATATCATCCCCTATACAAGAGGTATGATTTCAAGTTTTTAAATTGTTGTTTATGCTATTAATAGGTTTTGTCTAATATTTTTTATTTCTCGTGACATTAAGATATTGAACTTGATGCTTGTGCACCTACATTTCAACTTGTCATGACAACAAGTGAATGATATGTACAATTAATATGTGCTTTTTTGGTTGGTTTGTAATAATGAGATGATAATAATTGAGTTTGATGCTTACTAGCAGATCACGCCAAACTATGACAACCTGGGTAGAGGCGACTTTGTTGCAAGAACTCCTACTTCCTCAAACATTCAATCTATGGGAATGGTTAATGTAATGCCTATGTTAATATTTCTGTTATGCTATAAATTAAGCACAGGGATATTATTCATCATACTTGTTTGAACTTTTAATCATTGTTCTACTATTAATAGTTACTAATGTCATTTGGCGGTCCGGTAGAAGGAGCGACCACACACGACTCAACATATGCGCATACGGTAGCTGACTTTACCCCTTCTTCTACGCCTAGTATTGGTGATTTAAATATGGATTATGTGGTGACAGCTCTGTATCTCGTGCAGCCTTCCCAAACAGTTCCCTTCATATTCTCATGTCAATCGTATATCAAATTCTCAAGTACGTTCAATTATGTAGAGTGACATTCTTATGTTATAGATTTTTATTGATCAACTTTCACTTTCTTATTTTATTTGAATTCTTTAGCCTACATTCTTATGGGGTTCTTATTTGTAGTAGAGCAAAGTTGATCGTGATTGTTATTTCAATTTGCAGGGAAGTATGAGCAATCCATAAAAATGATGAAGATTCTTCCTTACAAATGGCCAAACTCTTGTTATACAGCTTATATTTATTTCTACTATTATTGAATGGTTTTAGACAGTGTAAAAAACATCTCTATGGTTTTCTTGTTTATTTTTGAGATTTTACGATAAAACTGAATGTTAATATCTTATTTAATATTTTATTTAGGCTTATGGGGATTAATTATTTTATTTTAAAAATATTGTTTTACCATAGCCACAATATTAAGGAACAACATCTCTTATTATTCTAAATGATTCGGTAAGAGTGCTTTATTTAGTGTTGAAGAGTATTCAACTCTTGGTAGTTTAGTTAATACATGAAGAATATCTTTGATTCGGCGGACTTGAACAGAGCACGGTGTAGCAGTCGTTCGGCTTGGATGGATGCTTGTACGTTGATGAATATTGAGATCGAAGCGTTAAACTTTTGCTTGCGATTTAAAAGTGATAAAGATGACCGTGAATGAATGATGAAGTGTGAAAGTAAGTAAATATAAACACAATCTCTAATTTTTATCTATTTTCTTAAAATTAACTAATATTAGTGGTAAACGATAAAAAAAAGTTAAGGATGGAATGATTTGTGGGAGGTTAGGTGGAAATAGACGTGTATTAAAGTAAGTTAGTATCTAAATTTTAATAAAATCTAAACATTCGATTTAGTTCAACCGAGTCGTACATTTATTGAGAAAAATGTTCTCTAAATACTAGAGTTTAATAGTAATAAAATATTTCAGAATTATTTCGATCAAAATTTTGTAAAATCTGATATTAGTATCTTCATTTAAATAATGAAAAACTAAACAAAATTGCTTCCAGTAAAGTGTGTAGATGTGGTTGTATTTTCATGTAAATAACGAAAAATACTGAGCATATTTTCTCCAACAAACTCTAAGTTGTTGAGAGTAAAATCAAGACTTAGAAATACATTAACATACTCCATTATTCAAATTTTAAACTTTTGTTGGTATTTCACCGTTAATAGGACTAATGTGTTAAAGACACAAAACACTAATATAACTAAAATATTACAATGTAAACTATAATTTAAATATTACACATATAGATATTTTTCTTCAACAACTCTATAAGTTTTTGGTGAGTAAAGACTCTAAGATTGACCTAATAAGTATATTTATTTTATATTTTTTTCTTTATTGTCCCACCTCATACGATATTTTTATTGAAATCAAATTTTGGGAATTGATGTCTAAATTTGTTTATGAATACTTTTTGTAAGTATTAATAAATGTAAAATTTATTTTAAATAAAGTATATATATTACTATACATTTTAGAATAAAGTGAATTTAATAAGTATTATTTAAATATAAACTTGCTCATATATTGTTAACTAACTCAATTTAGAAAGAAAATTTAGATAATGATAGGAAAATATGGTTATGGGATTAGATGAAAACGGTGAGACTTTTCTAAAAAAAAGTCAATTTAGAAAGAAATTTAGACAATGATTCAAAAATATCATAAAGGGAATAGTTATACTCATGTAACATTAAAAACATAAATATTCAATATCATAATATATGGTGATTGTTTCATCAAGCATAAAGTAATATAAAATATTTAGAACATAGGTGTGTTTTAATTGAAAAACATAATCCTTATACCTAATATCTTGTTTCTCTATTACTTCATATTGTTTATCATTTGTTATATATCATGAATTGCAAATTGAATTCAAATTAATTTTTACTTTAGTTCGAGTTAGATTTAAAAAATTAAAGGGGATGCCATAAAAATTAATTTAAATATATTATTTACACTAGGTACAAAACAAGTATGTAGGCATTTTTGACCTACTGTCTTGTGGGAAATTAGTATACACTATCCATACATGAACTATTCTTTCATTATAAAGAAAATAAGTAAATGTACTTTTCTCTTCTCGTTAACTTGTGTTACTGGAGTTTTCAAAAAAAAAAAGTTAACTTTGTGTTATTCGGTGTTCTACTGGTCTCGAAAGAACGTGGGTAGGTTTCGGGTGAACAATGTTCCGGAGTAAGTAGTCAATGAGGAGGGTAGGGGTGAAGTACAAGAGGGTACAAAGACAAAAAAATTTGCGACAAATGAGAATGATTTTGGTCAAGTATTGAATATTTGAATGATTTGTCGATGGTGGAATTGATTGGTGATGACGGCAAGTTACAGGTGGGAGGGGGGCAGAACATGAACACACCCTTTTCATTAAGAGGAACAAAAAAACGTTCATAATTTTTAAGGGTTTTAAAACTCAAACACATAATAAATATTTAAAATGACTTGAATAAGAACAACAAAACTCATCTAATTTGAATGATATAATAAGAAGCTACGACTTAAAAAAAAGCTACGATTAAAAAAAGATTTAAAAAAAGCCACTAGTCTCTGTTACATCTGAAAGCTTATCCCACCATGAGAGAGCAAAGTAGTCTTCAATGTTCTCAAACCGTCTCTCCCCACCAAAACTCATTTCCGATGATTTTGTAAGTGTTTCAGCGCCTTTGAAATTATTTCATCTCTGATGATGTTATGAGATTGCAACACCAATTCTGTCATTATTTTCATCCTCGTGCCATCATTCACCTAGTACATTGAGATACAAACGGAAGATTAATTTTTAAGAAATAATCAATTAAACATTAACTATAATAAAACTTACTTTAATTTTGTAATTTGCTTTATCAGCTTCTCTCATCCATGTACATACCCAAACTCCACAGTCCAACCTATCAATTAATTCAATTTTAGTATATCTTGATTATTAGAAAAATATATTATAAAATTTGAACAAGTAGTTATATGTACGTACGAGCCACGTCTTTGTTGTCCTATTGAATGAGGAACATTGATTTTGAACTGAGAAACCATTGGTTTCTTGGTAGTTTTAGATTTGTACAGATTATCTTGCCTTAAAATTTCATCCAGATATGCCACCTGATAATAGTAACATGAAATATGAAGATAAATAATTTATTGGTTAGTGATTAGTAACATAGATAATAATAAGTTGTAAACATACATAGTTCATACCACTAAGTTGATGTCTATTTGCTTATAAGGCAATCTTGAGTCATCTTCCCATGAGTCCAGACGGATAATTTTTTCCTTGATCATGTCAATAACTAGCAAGTACCAATGATTATCCTCATCATTCATTGGGATATAAATCTGAAATAATCAGTAGTTTAGAAAATGATTAACCCACAATTAATAATTATAATTCTATAAAAAAATAAAATTATTACTATTTCACTTAATGAATAAAGGCTTACATACCCTTTTTAAGGCCTCTACATTACTCATGTGGTCACGTATGATCCCTGTTACCTTTTTATCACTTTTATCTACCCGTTTTTTTGCTTGTTTCTGTATACAAAACAAACATATAAGATCATAATAAGCTTTATTTATTACACAAAATAAATGTTATGAAAAAATTCTTACCGCAAAATGACAAGGTAGAAACCACAAATCTTGGCCGCCTTGCTTTGACCTTTGATCAAGTGTTAGCATTGAGACCACTAGATCAATTACCTACACAATACAAAATAATTGTACACATTTATAATGTTGTAAAATATGCATAAACAAATATGTGTTAATAATAGAAAGAAGAAATAAAGAATTCTAAATGCATACATCATCCAACATAAATTTCATTGGTAGTAATGTGGACAGTGTTTGTCTTGTAGCATCATGAATATATGTTGTTCCATCTGTTACAAGTAGTAGTTCGTTCCTGATAAAATAGACAAACCATATAATTACTTGTAAACAACAATACAATTACACACTAGGTCATTATATGGCTGAATAGAATAATTGAATATTCAATAATTACTCATGTAAGTTCTCTGTTGCGGTTGCCCCAACAATATATGTCGCAAGAGCGATTTGCCTTTCATCAAATTGTGCTTCCCTCAAAGGGTCAAATAGTGCTTGAATTCGCTGCAAAATTACCAAAACATTACTAAGAAAACATCAAAAAATTTATCTAAATCAATACAATGAATTTAGTGCACTTACACTTGGCATATACGGAACATGTATGGCTTTGGATGGGACATTTCTTTCAGAAGCTAGATTTTTAATATAGTACCCCGTAGAACTTGGTGCGACATTTAGTGTCGGAACAACCTTTGAATCGCATTTCTTTGAAGAAAACAACACCCTTGAAACATTCTTTTTTTCACTTCCCACACCGTGTGTTTCGTGCCCAAAGTTGCTGATCATATCTCTCAACTCATAACGTAGGTTATTAAACGAATCTTTCAGTTGTTTTAATTCATCTCTCACCTCCATTATAGTTGCTTCCATGAAATATAATTGATCGGAAAGCTCCTGCATCATAGTAATTAACATAATTAAATTCCTGATAAAAACCATAGTAATTAAATTAATTTTACACATATAACATTTAAATAAAAATACAATCTAACCTTAATATGCATCTTGTTAGAAGATGCGGCATCATCAAAACTTTGTTTCCTTTTCTTGTCAGATATTTGTTTACTGAAATATAAACACCATTACAATTTACATATATATATATAATGTAAGTGCTTATTGTAATAAGAAGTTAACTAAGCATTACTTACTCTGACGAAAGTAATATGGGAGTAGTACGATTAACTCCACGAGCCGGCGAATCAACTTCTTCAGACTTTTTTTCACCACTCATGTGTGCGTGTTGGTTAATGTTAGACATCTCTTGTATTTTTTGGTAATCTGCATTTGGGATGATGATTAAAAACGATTGAAAAAGTCAAAAAAAAAAGGAGATAGATACTTTACACTCTTTCACCCACACGTAAACCACTTCTCCCGTTACTCCTTCAGTGCCGGACTCGAACAATCAGGGAGGATTCCGGGTGGATTCCTTCAGTTTGCCAGACTAGAATGCACGATGTAGCAGTCGTTCGACTTGGATGGATGCTTGTACAATGAATACTGAGAACAAAGTACTAAACGTTTGCTCGTGAATAAAAAGTGATAGAGATAGACCGTGAAAGTGGTAAATATAAACACAATCTCCTAGTTTTTATCTATTTTCTAAAAACTAATGAATGAAAGTAGTAAAACAATAAAAAAAAAATTTAGGGATCAGAATTTTATCCACCAAAATTATAATATTGTAAAATCTGGTTGTATTAGTATCTTCATTTAAATAATGAAAAACAAAACAAATATTTTTTCCACCAATAATGGTGAGTAAAATCAGGATATAATGATAAAAATTGTAATCTGCTGAATTATAATTTTTTTCTTCTTCACTTTTTAATAGGAGTAATTGGTTAAATGCAACTTTTGAAACATGAAAGAAAAAATTAACGATCACTTATCCTCGTTTTATTGTAGAAAATCTTGTTTAAAATCAAGATATATGGAGTATTTTACATTTTTCAAAAGGTTTATTTTAGTGTAAAATATAAATAAAATAATATATCTCTTATAAAAAAAATTTCTTAAACTAATCTGTAAGTTTTAGGCGAGTAATGTTAATTCTTAATGACAACTACCTCCACATTTATTGTGATTTTTTTTCTAAATACTAGAGTTTAATAGTAAAAAAATATTTCAGAATTTTATCCAACAAAATTATGATATTGTAAAATAGGGATCTATTTATCTCTTCATTTAAATAATGAAATAATGAAAAACTAAACAAATATTTCTTCCATAAACAATGGTGAGTAAATTCGGGATTTAATAACAAAAATTGTAATCTGCTCAATTATACATTTTCTCTTTCACCATTAAATAGGAGTAATTGGTTAAATGCAACTTTTGAAACATGAAGAAGAAAAATTAGCAATCAATAATTTTAGCCTTGTTTATTGAAGAAAATCTTGTTTCAAATCAAAATATATGGAGTAGTTTACATTTTTTAATTTTTAAAATATATCTCTTATAAAAATCAAATTTTCCTAAACTAATCTGTAAGTTTTAGGCGAGTAATGTTAATTGTTAATGACAACTACTCCACATTTATTGTGAAATTATTTTTCTAAATACTAGAGTTTAATAGTAAAAAATATTTCAGAATTTTATCCAACAAAATTATGATATTGTAAAATATGGATCTATTTGTCTCTTCATTTAAATAATGAAATATGAAAAACTAAACAATATTTCTTCCATAACCAATGGTGAGTAAATTCAGGATTTAATGACAAAATTGTAATCTGCTCAATTATACATTTTCTCTTTCACCATTAAATAGGAGTAATTAGTTAAATGCAACTTTTGAAACATGAAGAAAAAAAATTAACTAATCAATAATTTTAGCCTTGTTCATTGAAGAAAATCTTGTTTCAAATCAAAATATATGGAGTAGTTTACATTTTTTAAAAGGTATATTTTAATGTAAAATATAAATAAAATAATATATCTCTTATAAAAATCAAATTTTCTTAAACTAATCTGTAAGTTTTAGGCGGGTAATGTTAATTCTTAATGACAACTACCTCCGCATTTATTGTGAATTTTTTTTCTAAATACTAGAGTTTAATAGTAAAAAAATTTTCAGAATTTTATCCAACAAAATTATGATATTGTAAAATAGGGATCTATTTATCTCTTCATTTAAATAATGAAATAATGAAAACTAAACAAATATTTCTTCCACAAACAATGGTGAGTAAATTCAGGATTTAATGACAAAAATTGTAATCTGCTCAATTATACATTTTCTCTTTCACCATTAAATAGGAGTAGTTGGTTAAATGCAACTTTTGAAACATGAAGAAAAAAAATTAACGAATCAATAATTTTAGCCTTGTTTATTGGAGAAAATTTTGTTTCAAATCAAAATATATGGAGTAGTTTACATTTTTTAAAAGGTATATTTTAATGTAAAATATAAATAAAATAATATATCTCTTATAAAAATCAAATTTTCTTAAACTAATTTGTAAGTTTTAGGCGAGTAATGTTAATTCTTAATGACAACTACCTCCACATTTATTGTGAAAATGTTTTCTAAATACTAGAGTTTAATAGTAAAAAAATATTTCAGAATTTTATCCAACAAAATTATGATATTGTAAAATATGGATCTATTTGTCTCTTCATTTAAATAATGAAATAATGAAAAACTAAACAAATATTTCTTCCATAAACAATGGTGAGTAAATTCAGGATTTAATGACAAAAATTGTAATCTGCTCAATTATAAATTTTCTCTTTCACCATTAAGTAGGAGTAATTGGTTAAATGCAACTTTTGAAACATGAAGAAAAAAATTAACGAATCAATAATTTTAGCCTTGTTTATTGAAGAAAATCTTGTTTCAAATCAAAATATATGGAGTAGTTTATATTTTTTCAAAGGTATATTTTTGTAAAATATAAATAAAATAATATATCTCTTATAAAAATCAAATTTTAAAAGGTACAACATGTCCGGGATATAAATGATATGATCACTATTGCTTGTAGATACAATATTTCATATTCCATATCATCATATCATTTCTTATATATCATGAATTTGGAAACTGAATATACATATAATTTTGAATCTATAACATGTCCAGGATATAAATGATATGATCATTATTGTTTGGAAAAAAATATTCTACATATTGGTCATAATTGGATTTGAACCTAGGACAACTCATTCAATACTTATATCACTTACCACTACACCATTAACAACTTTGTAACATATAGGGTCATTTATACAATATATCTATCATATTTATAGTCACTCTACATATAGGAATCTCTGAATTCTTTAACAAACATAGGGTCACATGATCCCACATGGCCCCGCCTAGCTCCGTCCATGGTTTTTATTTATCAAATAGTGGAAAATTACCACTAAAGCCCTTTTCAACCTCCCATGGCTATTTATTCCACCTTTTCTCTTATTTGTGCTCTAATAGAGGAATAACCTTCTTGTACCTAGGAATGGAGATTTTGCCCCAAAATCCTAATAAAACTTCATTGTTGAATCTTGAAGTTGTTTTAATGCTTTATTTTAGTCATTGTGCTTAATGAAAGATGATCATTGAGTGTTTAGGGCTTTTAAGCTTGTCTACATGGAAACTGTGGATTTACTTAAGGTTTACTCAAGTTAATGTCAATGTGTTAAATTGGTTGGTTTAATGTCACTAGTTAGTTTAGCACTAGTGTGGGTTTCTATGAAAGAGTTTCCGAAAGTACTGATCTATACTAATGGGGAACTAAATCAATGTTATTTATCAAAGGATTATGAGATAGATTGTAATACAACTTAGGAGGAACTTGCGCTTAGTGCTGTCAGTTGAATCGGGTGGTTGGACTTTCATTCATGTTCTAACTAAATTGGTTAGGATTCGTAGGACAGAGTTTGAATGATAGTTATTAAATGTTCCAGTTGTTCAACAGTTAATTTGGATCGGGTTTGTTGTATGTTCGGGTCTAATTAAATTAGTCGGTCGTATTACGTAAACTCGTAGTTGTAACATTTTGACTGTTGGTTTTTAACCCATTATACTGCATGATATTTGTATATGTATATATATAATCATGTCCATACGTATTTATATATTTATCCATGCTCATATGCACATTAAGCATATAACCTATAGTGGCATATATGCATGCTTTAATAATCCATGTGATATTATTATTTCACAATCTATTGTATATCATAGTTATACTTGTGCGTACATGTTTATAACATCTTATATAATATATTTGCATGTATATACAAGAATATAACATATAGTTGTACATTCATATATTATTATGTGTCATGTAACAACATTACTCCTTCCACTCTAATTATATATTTACAACTTGGTCAACTTGACTTCTTTGGTCAAACTAGTTGACTTGGTCAAGCATGTTGACTTGACTAATCATATTGACTTGATTATTTCATTTACACAATAGTTTATAACATTCATTATAATACATTGTATTATATAATTCATCAATCTTGTAACAAGTTACATTTGAACTTAAAACTTTATAACTCATAGTTTATTATAAATTGTATTTATGTAATAACATTCACCAATTTATACTATATGGTTTCTAACCATATTATATACACTTTTCCCATATGTATATGTTACGTCTTATATATATGTATATATATAGGTTTACATGAATTATAAAATACTTTTATTAAGGGTTACATGGCATCATCTTATGTAAGATGATTATTCTCACTAGTTGTATTATATTATACAACTTATATTAAGATTCTTTTCGTAATATTATATAACACTTATTTAATATCATAATAACTCCTAAAGTTTATTTGATATTCACTTTAGTTTATAAATCTCATTTATTCTTTATTTGTCACATTATTTCACGTGAACATTTCTACTTATGCTAGTTTCATTTAAATCACATATATACCATATAACTTTTATAACATTTATATCATTATGGACTATAGTATAAAATCCATTCCAACTTTTATTCTCCGCTTTGCCCTATATTTCCATTTATATCAATTTGACCACATAACATTATTTAATGTTACAATTATATATTTATGTCATATAATATGATATTTTTATCTCATTATAATTTTAACTTATGGTTTTAATATAGTTATATATATTGCCGAGAAGGCACAATATTATAACCTTAATATTCCATATTGCTATATCATTTTTTATCATGAATTTGAAAACTGAATTTAAATATAATTTTGAATCAATAACATGTTTACTTTACAACTTGAGTTACATTTAAAAACAATGAAACGTGAAGAAATCTAATTAAAGTTTTTTTAAATACTTTATTAACATAGATATAAGTATAAGTTCTTAGTCCGAATGTAGTAGGCGGTTTTTGACGTATTGGCTAGTCGAAATTAGTATACACATCTCTAATATATTTTTACAGGTTTAAACCCTATTATTATATTGACAGTTCAAATGAAAAGGATGAGTTTAGATGAAACGAGTAAGTTTAGGTCAAACCGGGCGTGGTCCAACCTGGTACGAGAATAGAAGAACCAGGAATGAACACTAGAAATAGTTCTGACAGGGTCCCACCCAACTCACCCTCCCCAATGATAAGCGATACACTCAAGTTCAAGCATGCTAGATGGTAATTCTCGCTCTAAATTAATAATTAAATTTTAATGCAGTCTAAATAACTAATTTGGTCAAGCATATTTCTATGCCAAATTTTTTTTTCTCACAATTAACCCCTTATTTTGTGTAAATGTTTTTTTAAATACAAGAGATTAAGCATTCAAATTTTAATCCAATAAAAGTATTACTTTTCCGGTAAAGTGTGTGAATGTGTTAGTATTTTCATGTAAATAGTGGAAGTTACTAAGTTGTTTAGAGTAAAATGAAGGCTTAAGGAGTAATGCATTAACATAATCCATTATATAATTTTTAATTTTTTCCTATTTCTCTATTTAATAGGAGTAATTTGTTAAAGAAACAAACTACTAATATAACTTACATATTACAGTGTACACTATAACTTAAATATTACAAATATATAGATTTTTCTCAACAACTCCATATGTTTTTGGTAAGTAAAGACTTATATATCTTTTTATATTATTTTCTTTGTTGCCCCACTCAATAAGATATTTTTATTGAAACCAAATTTGGAAATTGATGTCTAAAATTTATTTTAAATGAGGTATATATATTACTGTACATTTAACAATAAAGTGAATTTTATAGGTAATATTTAAATATAAATTGTACATATTATTAACTAATTCAATCTAGATAGAAAATTTAGATAATGAATAAAAAATATGGTTATGGGATTAGATAAAACGTGGGGTGTGGGAGAGTTTACAAAATTTTATAGGTAATATTTAAATATAAATTGTACATATATTATTAACTAATTCAATCTAGATAGAAAATTTAGATAATGAATAAAAAATATGGTTATGGGATTAGATAAAACGTGGGGTGTGGGAGAGTTTACAAAAAAACATGAGAGAATTACTCTAGTTAGTTAAAGTTAACTCAAGGACTGAAAAACAAAATTAGATTTGTTTAAGGATGTAATTTTAAATAATAAACAAATAAAATCTAATTAAAAAAATTGTATAGATGTCAATACATGATTGGTCCATGTAAGAAGGGTACCATACCCTCTCAATTGAGAGTGGGTACCAAGAATCCACCTTTTAATAAAGAAAAAGCTTTCAAAAACTATTTCTAAACTAGTAAGAGAAATGGTCTTGCTTGATTGTTTTTATACATGATTTTTATTTAAATTACTCTAAGGCCCCTAAGATTTGACGATATTATAAATTAGTTTTCTTTAAGTTATCAATATATCTTTCAACTCTCAAGGTATAGGGTTTCTGATAGTGGACCCCTAAAACCATAAATATGTTTTCGAAACACTAATTCTCTCTGACCTGACAACTTATCCTTTAACATGTTAGATTCTCACTCACTATGTCATATTGTCGCACTAGACAATACTTAAAGCAAAGCCGCACCCACGATCTAAAACCATAAAAGGGTGTGACTTCTATGAACACTTTTGTTGTTCTGTTGGAGTTACGGTTCTTCGTTTCGGTGATAGGAAAAAGAGAATGGTGATTTAGAAATAGAGACAAATAAGAAAAAAGAGATTGTGGGCGTAGTTGTGTATTAAATATTGTCCGATGTGACATTGTGGCAAGAATATGTTGTTAGCTCATAAAAATATAATGCATAAACAAACATATTTATAGTTTGAGGAGCTCACTATCAGAAATGTCATACCTCGAGGGTGGGAAGATATATAGATAACCTAAAGATGTGAAATTTTAATATCCCCACACCTCATAGTGTTTGGAGTAATTTACTCTAAAATGAAACTTTCAAAAATAAAATAAGATTTTATAGTACATAGTTTATTAAGTAAGTATTTATTAAAAGAATTTTATATCTTATATAATAATAAATTTAGTACTATAATAACAAAAATGATCGGGAAATTCATGGAATGCTTCAAAAAAAAAAGTAAGTCACAAAATGCTACTATATTTTTTGTAAAAGTTAGTGAAATACCACTATAGACACTAACTAGAAGGAAAAAAAAGATAAAATACATATATAAGTTAATAAAGTACTTTTAAAGTTCATAGTATCCCTAAGTGTTATAAATTCAAAAAATTCAAAATACTATAAAATATAGTGGTATTCATGAAATTTTCCAAAAATAATACCTTTGGATATGGTTTATGTTAGCTGGTTATGTGATTTATTTTATATAATAAAAAATGATTAAAAAAGTAGGAATAAGGATTATTAAAAAAAGAGGAGATTTGAAGTAAGAGAAGTGCTTTTTTTAAAAAATCAAAATCAACTGTTTAGTCTCCCCTACGAATAATCATGTATTAAGATCAAATGTAGAGGAATTTGATCATTTCCTTTGTATTCAATCTCATATTTTCGAAAAAGAAAGGTAAAAATTGTTGAAGAAGAATATGTAGAAAATAACAGGGAGGATGGATGGGAATGGGGCTACATGTGATGTGTTTAAATATTACTACTACTAGTGTAGAATTTTTTTTTAAAAGAATACTAGATAGAATGCACAAAACTACGTGAGGGGTGCCCAATCAAAGAAGGGACCATGCCCATGTGTATGTAGTTTGAGCATATGGTCAACACATTTTCAGCCTTTAGATTAGAATTTAGTTTTTAAAACATTAATTCTAACCGTAAATAATTTTACTTATTTAATAATTAATTTTTAAAAATTGAAAAACAAGCAAGTAAATATAGAAGGGTATAATAGACAACTTTTTCCACTAATAACTCTCATCTCATTGACAGTTACTACTCTACATCCACTTTCCTCTTTCTTTTCTACAAAAACAAACTTCCTCCTCCACTACGGTTTCACTTAAAATATATTGATGATTTATTTTTTTCTCTAGTAACTAGATGATGCGTTAAATATTTCTTCTTTATTTCTAAATTACAAATGAACTTTGACATCTATTTAGATTTTTATTAATTCCCCATATTTAAGTGAAAAAGTAGATATTTAAGTAATAATAGATTTTTCAAAATGTAGGTGTAGATTTGTTGGATAAAAAAGTAGAATTAAAATTTAATCTTTATTTAGATGATAGTGTAGATTTTTAAGTAAATTGATAGATTTTCCAAATTGTAGGTGTAGATTTGTTTGACAGAAGTGTAGATTTTCATTTTAGGAAAACAATTGATGAAAAATAGTGGATTTTATTTTTTCATGCTCTTATATTTATTTTCAAGGAGTCTTATCAACATAATTTCTAGTTTGTTATTTTTTAAAAAAAGTTTACTTAAAACTTAGTATTTGTTGATTTTTTATTTTTCAATTAATTACTTCACTAAAAAATATATTGCTATGGAATATTTATTATAATTGATGATTTATTTTTTTCTCTAAAAACTAGATTGTGTAATATTTCTTCTTTATTTCTAAAATGTATACATTTGAATCAAAATGTACACATTCATGATGAAAATGTACACACTCATGTTGAAAAAGTACACATTTGATAATATTGTATATACATTTGAATCAAAATGTACACATTCATGATGAAAATGTACACACTCATGTTGAAAAAGTACACATTTGATAATATAGTATATACATTTGAATCAAAATGTACACATTCATGACAAAAATGTACACACCCATGTTGAAAAAAGTAAAAGCGTAGATATATAAATAAAATGTGAAATGTTTCAAAATGTAGTTGTATATTTGTTTGATAGCATAGATTTTAAATTTTGATAATACAATTTATAAAAATGAAAAAACAGGTTTATTTTTGTCTAATCTTAATGTTATGTTAATAATAAATAAATTCTAACACTTTTCTTATATTTATTTTTAAGAATTTTTAATGTATTATGTTTAAATAATTTTTTTACTGAAAACATGGATTTTTTTTCAAATCCCATTCCATTTTAATTTCAGTAAAAAAAAATTTTTTACCTCAAATCATGGGAATATTGATTTGGGGATGTTTTCTTTTTTTTCTTTATTTATAAAATTGCAAATTAAATTGGATATCTATCACCATCTATTTCAATCAAAAAGAAATTTACATCGTGGAGAGTGTTATTTTTCTTTATTTATAAATTATAAATTAATTATGACTTTTGTACCCTTATAATAGATATTAGAATTTAGACCATCCATTTGTTTTTTAAAGATTCAATGACCATGATTACTTGAGCATCATGCTCAAAAATAATTTTGGGCACCTTCCACTCTTGGTGCCCAATTGCCCATCCCATCCCGGCCCATGTGGGGTTTATTTTTGTTGGTCAAAGTTGAAAGATTTAACCCCACTTATCACTACCGACGCCCGCTTCATTAGCTATAGATCCCACTAATATTTTCAAATATTCATCCTCTCATCACAGATTACACATAAATCCCTTCTTTTGTAAAGCTCAAGTTCATGGTTAATAAAAATTCGTTTGATATAGGTAATTAAAAGTGACCAATAGGCGTTTAGATAAAGTAGAGATTTCTCAAATAAAATATGAGGATTAAACTCTTTCGATGTCCTTTTTTTTTTTGAATTTATGGCATGGGTCATCATTACTTACGGTAAGGGAGGAAAGGAAGGTTTGGGTGAGGGAACAGTAAAGCTGGTGGGGACGGCGGCAAATTGTCTGCGTTGGTAGAGTATCTATCTACAAGGAACAGCAGCCACTGTACTCACTGCTGCCAGCCAACTCTCTTTATTTTACTATTCCGGTCAAAGCGTCCACTTATTATTTAGATATATGTTTGACTTTAATATTTAATCTATAAGATAATATTTTTATAAATTTATGTTTATAATGAAATTCTTATATGAAAAACTATATTATACAACTTAATTTTTAAAAATTTTTTATTTTATATGTATAATATTGAAGTGAAAAAATGTACCAAAAAGCAAACGGGACATTTATGATGAGACGGAGATAGTAGTATTTTATTCTGGAAGTAATTAATCATCCCTCTTTGCACCGAGTTTATTTGATCAACTAGTTTATTGTCTGTATATGTCACATACATCAATTGTCATATCAACTATTTTTTCCCCTCTATTTTTTCTAACTTTCAACTGACAACTGACATCAGCTAGATTATAACTTATGCAAAAGAATGGGGCCTTAATCCAACCCTTTTCGAGCTTATTTTTGGCTATATATAGGTGTCGTTTGGGGACACAGCTTCTCAAGCTTCCAGCAGCTGACAACTTCTCAATTTTTAAAATCAGCAGGTTTCCACCAAACACCCAAAACCAGCAGCTGACAGCTTTTACAAAATCATCAGCTGACAGCTTCTCAATTTCCCCTCTACTTTTTAAAACACAATCCACCAACACTAAACCAGCAGCTGTCAGCTTCTGTAAAACCATCAGCAGACAGCTTCTCAATTTCCAGCAGCAGGACCCCAGCAGCTGTCCCCAAACGAACCTAAAGCATAAGTTTTTGGACGTTTGTGTGGTTTGAATTGGGGTGGTGGATGGATAACAGGAGGGGGCAGTGCCCGGTTAAAGCGGGATTTGTAGTTTTGAAGATACACTCAATACTGCAATTGTAAGATTTACAATTTGCACATCTCAATGATATACTGGCTGATATTGACTGATAGCTGATTGTAAAAGAATATGCTGAACTGGTCAATCCAGTTAAATATATTAAACTAGTTAAACATGAGAGATAATTTGAGTTTAAATATCTACTAGCTGATAGCTGATATTAGATGATATTGACTGATAGCTGATTGTAAAAGAATATATTTAGGTGATTAATCCAGCTGATAGTACATAAACTAGCTGAATGGTATGCAAAAGAACGGGACCTATATTTGACCAAATAAAATTACAGATAAAATAACACTTGGGACTTGGGAGAAAGAACCTTCCATCCATCTCAATTACTATTACGCCTTTTTGCTTAATCGATCATCTGTCCGGCTGGTATCTTGGCTATCGAGAAGGGAGTACAAGCAGAGGGAAATAATTATGCAACGGTTGTGGCTCGACATTCAAAAAATTATGGTTTTCAAAAAAAAAAAAGACATTAAAAAAATTACGTGAAAATTTATAAATATTCTTTTTTATTAAGTTTTGGTAATTTAATTTTAAATATGATTATATTTTGTTTAAAATTGATTAAATTTTATATGGACAATGCAAAAATATTATATTTTGATCCAATATCAAATTTGAAGTTTTTTATGCTCACATGTGACCTGTGGGACCCAATGAACATATCACAATTTTTATTAGGTCCCACAGGTCACATGTGAGTTTAAAAACTTTAAATTTGATATTGGACCAAAATATAACACTTTAGCATCGTCCATGTAAAGTTTCATCAATTTTGAACAACATTTAAACATGTTTAAAGTTGAATTACGAAAACCAACAGAGGTGTATTGTGAATTACGAAAAAAATGGTATATTGTGAATTTTCCTAAAAATTAACATTAGGATAAATATTTTTTATTAGTGTTGGATTGATTGTAATCATTAGTGATCGAGGATTACTACTATTGTTTTTTAGTACGTTTTCCTATATCAATATTATTAATATATGAAATAAGCTAATTTTATAAAACTAAAATCGTCAAGATATGTATGCAATTTATTGTATATTTTTTTATCTTGTATGTTAAATATTGAAATCGAACAACATGTTCAAATAGTAAATAGGATATTTCAGGTCAGACGGAGATAGTATAAATTATGGGTACATTGCATGCTTCTATTTTCGTTCTCCTCTCCATCTTTTCACCACACTAATTTTTTTCTTTTCTGGTTCTTCTTGTTCTAGGTTTCTCTTTCCATCTCCACGATGGATAATAATACATTATAATTCAATATATGAAAGTTTTTATATATTTAATATAAATTAATTATATTATTCTAACCATTTTATTATAGTATTTAATATTTAAAAATATAATTTGTTATAAAAGTAATACTTTGAATAATTAGAAAAATGAATTATGTTTCATGCTACATTTTAAAGTAAGTAAAAATAATACTACCATAAAGTCTTAAAAATTAACTTCCACTTCAAATAAATAAA
>JAIOTZ010000961.1:0-41642 GCA_023374045.1 Limonium bicolor
ATAATTATTATGATGTTATGAAAAATGCCAAAGCTAGAACTTTGAAGCTAGGACTTTGATGCTAGGACTTTGATGTTAGAACAAGTGAATTAAAACACACAGCCCATGATTTGATTTGTATCAATATGCCGCATTAGTACATCATCTAAGCATGAAAGTGACAAAGAGTCAGTCACAAATTAACTAGTACAAATAAGTGTTGGAGAAATATGTGACTACTTCTACCACATAGGCAGTGTACCTAATCGTTTTGCGGGATCGTGGATTCGTGGGGTTGTCGTACTCTTGGGGACCTCGCTGTGGATAACTGATAGTTAAATTTATTGAGACTTCTAATAAATAGATTTTATCATTTTTAAGGAGAAGAAATAAACGAAAAACCTAACCTGAACAAAAACAAAATAATAAAAACAATATTTTTGTCTTTTAAGAAAGCATCCCGGGTTAGTTCTGCTCACCTATTTTATCAATTATATTAATATAAACTTTACCACTTAAGTAATAAACTCAGAAACTATAAATATTCGTTGACGACTAAATCTAACGAACCCTAACCAGTTGCTAGAACTAGCAGCAGACTAATGCTCTAATCCGGACACAACCAATCGCATAAAGAACAACTTCCATTTGAGACTAATTAACCTATAGGCCGGACCAGGCTTCTAGCTGTTAATCAGGTTTAACTTCCCACGTCTTGTTATCTATCTCAGCTCTCGCGTGTTGATTAGAAAACTACAAATATTGCTTTAATAATTGATCAGAGAATTAAAGCAGATCAGGAACTGGAATTAAACTACTACTTTAGATAAAATCATAGTGGAAAGCTTAACATAACATAATTATATAAAATAGGCTCGCATCCCAAACCTGGGAGGGCTTAAGTTTATTAATTAAACATAACTATATATAAACAACGTTTTAACAAAATAAGAGAAAGGGTAGAGAAAACTCCAGCTAGCAAGTTGACTCTGAATCCTAGCTCCGCCTCTGTATTCACGTCGTCTGTAATAATAATACTAATTAATGGCAGTGATGTGGTGTGGTGGTAAAACAAATAAAAATGGAGAAAACGGGGAGAATAGATATGGTCGTGGTCGTGTGGTAGTAGAGAGTGTACGTGGTGAGTGAGCTAGCTTTGGATTTTAGAAGGGATGATTGATACTGAAGGAGGGCGTCGGTTTTTATAGGCAGAAGAAATGAGAAGCAAACAACAGAGGGACGGTGCAGTAGGTGTTGGAGTTGATTGAGCAGATCCGCGAAGATTTGCAGTCAGAGAATTGATTGCAGACAGACAGGGCCGGCGTCACGCGTGCACAAATTAAGGTGGGCGCCGTCGATATTAATGAAGAGCAGTTCGAGTGCGGCGCCGCGAAAGAAGAAAGAAGAAGACGCCACGAAGAACGAAGACAAATTCGATTTTATTCTCGTCCGCGTGTCCAGTCCGCGTGTGCGTCCGCTTCATATTCAGGCGGACGTGTATGTGTAACTCTCGCGGTCCGCTCCTTACGTCCGCTTCACCGTCCGCGTCCTTTCCAGGCGGACGTGCCTCTCTTGTCTGCGTCCTTTCCATGCGGTTGTCATAGGCGGTTGTTATGCGATATTATATATATATATATATACCGATGTACTGCAATCTTCAACTAGCTCCCGATTCTTCGTTATAAGTCCGTTTTAGTCGCCGTTTGTTGCGTTGGAAAGCTCATGAGATAAACTATCCATTTACATGGCTTTTTCCTACATTTAACACATAAAATATATCAATTCATATCAAAACATAAATCTAGGAAAATCGTATGATAAGTGAGAAATACGACACAAATTGCTATGAAAATAGGAAGAATTAAAGCCCTAAAAATAGATGTATTTCTCGCTTATCAAACTTCCTCACACTTAGCTTTTGCTTGTCCCCAAGCAAATAGAGAATAAATATATCTCTAAGGCCATAGTATCAAACCTCAGGATTAAACAGATGCAAAACAGAGCAAGCAAAGTGACAATCAAAAGAATAGTTCTGCTCCTGGTTGTAGGTTTTCGCAAACAGTGAAAAAGCACCAAATTTTTTTTAAAAGCATGGATAAGTTAGACTACAGAATCTGAATGTAGATTAACTTGGGATCTTCCACCATTTCTTTCCTTTAACCTTTGGATGACAAGGGGTGTGAAGTAACGCCTTATTCCGCGATACCTTTCAACACCACATACTCATGATCAAAAACAAAAATTAAACTGCAATTAACTCTTTTCGTATGCAAAAACATTCTTCTTCAAGAAATATATACAACACAATTGAATAATTGCGAATTGCAGATTCTTTTCGTAACCCAGACTTTTCTCTCTATCCTTGTAACAGTGTTGGGCCAACTATCCCAGATTACGAGACCTTAGGTAGATAGGTGTTAAGGCACCCCTAGGACTTAATAACCGGATAGACGAGGCCTGCTTTTGTTAGGAAAATTTTTGATCAGCGGAGTACCTTGCCTTATCCTTTCATTCCAAACTTTCATATCATTTCCAAAATCCCAAGATAAACTAATTCAGTTTCCCCAATCAACTTAATCCACCAAATTTTTGGGAAAACAGATTCTTTTGAATAAAACTAAACAATCAAACAGCCTAGAGCAGAAAGATTCTTGAGGTGGCCACCTGGCTTTACTTCAAAATTTATGCAAAAATTTTCACCCAAGAATTCAACATTTATAAGCATTCAGAGCAGTGATTCCCTCAATGCAAGAAGACAATTAAAAACATGTGTGGCATTAAGTGCAACTGGCATATTTTCAGGGAAAGGTCTAAACTTTCTCACACTTAAGAGGAGCAATGTCCTCATTGTTCATAAAATAATCAAGAAAAGACCTTTCAAAATATGCCAGACTCATGAAGAATTTCATTCAGGACAATCATGGACTGAGATAAGAATAACCATTTAGCGTGATAGATCATCGTAGGCTGAACACATTAAAAATAAAGGAAATGGAAACTCCCTTGATATCGTAGATTGAGGAAGGTTCCCTTCCTCACGCTTAAGCTTATGCATGGGGTAGCAGCCTTCCTCACACTTGCGTTCATGCAAGTGTCCAGCCTTGGAGAGCATCAAACACCATAAAAAGTTTCTCACCTGCACACACTCACAACTACCACAAAAACGCTAAAAGCGTTGCATTAAAAGCTCAGGGACCACTGCCACTCCAAAATCGAAAAAGAAATAAAAAGAAAACCAGAAAACAAAAACAAACTCAAAAACAGAACATAAATTTAACCACTGGGTTGCCTCCCAGTAAGCTGCCCGTCTTTATAGTCTTTGGCTAGACTCTTGTTTCGTTATCCTGGATCAAAAATAAACGTAGATAATATCTTCGCCAGGAAAACGAAGTTAGTAATAGAAAGCAAACCACCTGGATCAAAACAAAACGTTATTTCGGCAAATAAAATAGGAAAATGAATACTCCACAAACCCTGGTGTTTGAGGAGGTACTGCCGGTAACGTAGTTGTAACAGGAGACCAGGTGTGAATGGCTCTTTTTCCTCAAATTCGAGGACATAAACGTCCTCCTCCTGTTGTTGAGGCTCCTGGAGGCAAGGTTGAAGTTGTAGATCAATTGGTGGTGGCGCTTTCTCCTCAGATTCAAGAATATAGACATCATCTTCCGGTTGGTGAGACTGCATGGGAACTTCATTTTGGCAGACAATTGCGGTAGAAGCTGTAATTTCTTCATCTTCAATGAACTCGATCGTAACTGGAGCTTCTACCGGCTCGCAGGTAAGTGCAGACAAAATATCCTCGAACTCTAGTTGCTCATCTTGTGTTGGGGATGGAGAGGGAGGGGGACACAAATTGTTAAATATTGGCTCCACCTCTTCTTTAGATAATACACTCCTGATAAGTTTCTCCATCGCTTCATCAGAACCCGTAGCTTCAAGAATATCTGGTTCGAATCGATCTTCACTCCTTAGAGTCACCACTGGAATCTCTTCTAGCGGCTCGGCCTGACTCGGGAGGAATTCGTCTGGCCCCTGTGTAGATTGTTGTTTGTTCTGATTGAAGTAGTAATATCCCAACTGATTTTCTTTGTACTGCATTTTAGCCTGCTCAACTTCCCACCAATACAACTCTCGATTTGATTGTTGAGGTGGTTGGTAATCCTTGACCAACTTTTGATAAGTAGATATCTCCTCTTGCATACGCGTCCATTCCAATTTAACCAACAATCTTCTCACCTCATCCTTGCTGCTCTCCATTGCCAGCAATTGGCCTACAAAAACAAGAATAAAAATAAAAAGTAAAATAGAACTAAAAATAGAAAAGAAATACTAAAGCAAAATTAACTAAATAGAATAACACAAAAAAAAAGTATCGCTAAAATAAATAACAAATAAGTAAAATAAAAATAAAATAACACCGAAGAAATGAAGATAAAAATAAAACTAAACAAAATAAAAAAAAACAATTCCTAATCTAACAAAGAAATGGCAGCAAAAATACAAGTAAAAACAGAAAAGAAAACGCAAATTAAAAAGAAAACGCAAATGCGTGTAAGTACAATAAAACATGAGTACTACTATTGAATGGAAATCTACGGGAAGCAAAAGACTAATCGAAACAAATTTGACATAAATCTAAAATAAAAATAAAAGTAAGAATTAAATAATACAAAGATAAAAAGTAGGAAAGAAAAACTAAAAATAAACAAAGATGAAAAAGGAATGCAAAGACACACGAGAAAAAAAAATGGCTTATGTACTTCAATAACAAAAAAAATAATAATAAAGCGAAACAGATTAAAGCAGTTAAGCAACGTAAATGGTCAAATATGAAATAAGGAATGCAATGATTAAACGCAACCTATTCTAGTCACACGAAATAAAATTTGCAAAACCAAATTGAATAAGATAAATAATTAGTACGAAACAAAACACAATAAATGAAGGGAATTCGTACTGCTAACAAAAAGTAAAGTCAAGTCAAGTAAAGTAGTAAAAAGAACAACGCACCTACTACTAACAAAAATCAAATTTGGATGGGAATTCATATACGTAACAAATCAATCAAAGTTGAATAAAATAAATAATAATAATAACTGAAAAGATAAAACAACGACAAGATAAAGTAAAGTAAAGAAACTTTGTTGTAAAGCACAAAAACTTGTCAGCAACTTTGACGTAAAGTAAAGAATAGTGAAATAAAGAAAAATTAAAGAAAGAAAAAAAAATTTAAAGTCTCAATCAAATAATAAAAATGTCAATTAACCTTGTTAGAGGTCCCCGGCAACGGCGCCAAAAACTTGTTGGAGAAATATGTGACTACTTCTACCACATAGGCAGTGTACCTAATCGTTTTGCGGGATAGTGGATTCGTGGGGTTGTCGTACTCTTGGGGACCTCGCTGTGGATAACTGATAGTTAAATTTACTGAGACTTCTAATAAATAGATTTTATCATTTTTTAAGGAGAAGAAATAAACGAAAAACCTAACCTGAACAAAAACAAAATAATAAAAACAATATTTTTGTCTTTTAAGAAAGCATCCCGGGTTAGTTCTGCTCACCTATTTTATCAATTATATTAATATAAACTTTACCATTTAAGTAATAAACTCAGAAACTATAAATAATTCGTTGACGACTAAATCTAACGAACCCTAACCAGTTGCTAGAACTAGCAGCAGACTAATGCTCTAATCCGGACACAACCAATCGCATAAAGAACAACTTCCATTTGAGACTAATTAACCTATAGGCCGGACCAGGCTTCTAGCTGTTAATCAGGTTTAACTTCCCACGTCTTGTTATCTATCTCAGCTCTCGCGTGTTGATTAGAAAACTACAAATATTGCTTTAATAATTGATCAGAGAATTAAAGCAGATCAGGAACTGGAATTAAACTACTACTTTAGATAAAATCATAGTGGAAAGCTTAACATAACATAATTATATAAAATAGGCTCGCATCCCAAACCTGGGAGGGCTTAAGTTTATTAATTAAACATAACTATATATAAACAACGTTTTAACAAAATAAGAGAAAGGGTAGAGAAACTCCAGCTAGCAAGTTGACTCTGAATCCTAGCTCCGCCTCTGTATTCACGTCGTCTGTAATAATAATACTAATTAATGGCAGTGATGTGGTGTGTGGTAAAACAAATAAAAATGGAGAAAACGGGGAGAATAGATATGGTCGTGGTCGTGTGGTAGTAGAGAGTGTACGTGGTGAGTGAGCTAGCTTTGGATTTTAGAAGGGATGATTGATACTGAAGGAGGGCGTCGGTTTTTATAGGCAGAAGAAATGAGAAGCAAACAACAGAGGGACGGTGCAGTAGGTGTTGGAGTTGATTGAGCAGATCCGCGAAGATTTGCAGTCAGAGAATTGATTGCAGACAGACAGGGCCGGCGTCACGCGTGCACAAATTAAGGTGGGCGCCGTCGATATTAATGAAGAGCAGTTCGAGTGCGGCGCCGCGAAAGAAGAAAGAAGAAGACACCACGAAGAACGAAGACAAATTCGATTTTATTCTTGTCCGCGTGTCCAGTCCGCGTGTGCGTCCGCTTCATATTCAGGCGGACGTGTATGTGTAACTCTCGCGGTCCGCTCCTTACGTCCGCTTCACCGTCCGCGTCCTTTCCAGGCGGACGTGCCTCTCTTGTCTGCGTCCTTTCCATGCGGTTGTCATAGGCGGTTGTTATGCGATATTATATATATATATACCGATGTACTGCAATCTTCAACTGGCTCCCGATTCTTCGTTATAAGTCCGTTTTAGTCGCCGTTTGTTGCGTTGGAAAGCTCATGAGATAAACTATCCATTTACATGGCTTTTTCATACATTTAACACATAAAATATATCAATTCATATCAAAACATAAATCTAGGAAAATCGTATGATAAGTGAGAAATACGACACAAATTGCTATGAAAATAGAAAGAATTAAAGCCCTAAAAATAGATGTATTTCTCGCTTATCAATAAGCCCTATTTCGGCGGTTGTTTTGGGCCTATTTCGGCGGTTCTAAACCGTCGAAATGGGGTGCGCCGAGATAGGTGTGTGACCCTATCTTGGCGGTTGTTAGCTAAGAACCGCCGAAATAGCTCCTAGCCAACAACCGCTGAAATAGGTGTTTTTTTTTAAAAAACACACCTATTTTGGCGGTTCCTAGCTAACAACCGCCGAAATAGGTGTATTTTTTTTAAAAAAAATCGATACTATTACCCCGTCTTCAACCTCTCGCTCCCGAGATGCAGCAGTTCCAGTGCGCAGAGCGTGTATGCAACTAGTTTGCCTTGTAAAATTACCGCGATTCAAGAGATTGTAGCAGAGCATGTGCGATTCCTTGTTCGCCAGTTAGAGTTGAAAAATTAACGTGAGGCGTGCAAGCAGTTCGTTGTTCGCCAGTTAGGGTTGCAAAAATTACCATGAGAGGCGCATAGAATGAATAGGGGCGCAGAGAATAAAAAAGGTGCGAGCATGTATATGTTCCTTGTTTGCTAGAGAGAAAAATATAAGTTCGAGTATATTACCGATTTCGGAATGAGCAACTTGAGCACCGTCTTCAATCATGTGAGCAGGTTGCAGCAATTTGAGGAGCAGACACAAGAAGAGAATGAAGGCGGAGGTGCGGTTGCGAAGTTACAGTGCGTGAAGAGAAAGAAGAGAATGAATAGAGAGAGAAGCGAAGGGTTAGAAAAGAATTCAGAGGGGCGGCAATTCGAAAATAGACTAAAAAAACCGGGAATGCAAAAATTGAAATTGAAAATTGACCTATTTCGGCGGTTCCTAGCTAAGAACCGCCAAAATAGGTGTCATTGTTTAGACACAGAAGTTTCAGCGACCCTATTTCGGCGGTTGTTAGCTAGGAACCGCCGAAATGGGGTCATCGAAAATTCTGTGTATAAAAAAAGATACCTATTTCGGCGGTTCCTAGCTAACAACCGCCGAAATAGGTGTTTTTTTTCTAGACAAAGAATTTTTAGGGTCCTATTTTGGCGGTTGTAAGAACAACCGCCGAAATAGGGGCGCCGAAATAGGCCTTTTTTGTACTAGTGATTCCATAGATAATTCACTGTAAACTCATGATGTTTCGTGCTGAAGTTGTCATTGATATAAAAGCATGAGAATGTGACGTAACAATGTGTTTGGATTAAGATCTGAGGTAAAATGAGGTGAAAGTAAATGATGTTTAAAGAAAGAAGTGAAGCTCACCAAATTATTGCTACATGAATTTAGGTAAAGAACTTCAAAATATAATTTCAGTAATTTAATATAATGAATAAAGTTTGAAAGTCTCACAATTCTATTTCTACTCTCCTACACAAATAAAGTTACATAAAAAAACTGACCCTAAAAGGGCATAAATTCTAACCTTATATGTAACACCCCCAAACACTGGCCTAGGAGTTAGGGGTATTACACGCCGCGTATTATTACATAATAACGCAAGGCTCTAATAGACAGAATTAAACAGATAATCAAATAAGGCCCAAACGAAATACTTCAATACAGTATTATCGAAGAGATGTTAAAACATCCCAAAAGTCATTACAGAACCCACCAAACAGATGTCAAAAGCGGAAGCTTAACAAAATATACCCAAAGGCCCAAATTCAATACAAAGGTCTCAAAAGAAGCTAAAAACAAAGCAGCTAAACTCCAGAAGCTGAGGGGAGACGATCCTCGCTAATCAATCTGCAAAAGCGTTAGAAGTAGGGGAATGAGCACACAACTATGCCCAGTAGATGACCAACTTCATCAACCAGCATGCTCAAAACATTTACAGAATACTGACAAATCAGAAGGAGTCAAAGAATCCAAAAACGTGTCAGAAACCAGAAACAGAAGTCCAATCAATAAGGGACTAAATAGAGCAGAAGCAGACGGAAACAGAAAACAGAGTGGGACACTAGCGATCACAGCATACAGACAGAACGAGCAACCAGCTCGTGAACAGAACGAGGAAACCTCACTCGTAAACAGAACAGGTGTAAACACCCGTGAACAGAACGGGGAACATCACCCGTGAACAGAAGGATCCTACATAGCGCGCTACGAGACAGCGAAACCAGCCATCCAAAGGCTCAGACACAGAGATAACTAGGTCCCAAAACAGAAGCTTAAAACAACTAAGCATATGTGCACCAAAGGCACCAGAAAGCACATAGAAAGCTTGGGAATCAGAAGGGGAATCCAACCCCGCAAACGGAAGTCAAAACGGAGCTCAAACGAGCAAGTTATTGTCAAAACAGAGGTATGTCCGAACTTGTGTCCGGACGTCAATGTTCGGACACAAGTCGAGACTCAGAAGACGAAATCAGTAAGATGTCCGAACATGTGTCCGAACTACGAAGTTCGGACACAGGTCGAACTTCAAAACAGTAGAGAAGACAGAGGTGTCCGAACATCCAAGCTCGGACGGATGTTCGGACGTTCTTCGGAAATCAGAACGCGCAGAGTCCGAACTTGTGTCCGGACATCAATGTTCGGACACAAGTCGAAGCCAAAACCAGAGAAACAGAAGGCTGTGTCCGAACTTCAAAGCTCGGACAGAAGTTCGGACACAGCGAAAACTTCAGAATGAAAAAGCGCAACAGGGTATGTCCGAACGTCAAAGCTCGGACAGACGTTCGGACATACCGAAAAATTCAGCAAACAGAAGTGATTTTCACACAGGCAGAGGCATCAAAACAACGTCAAAACATCATAAGTTTTCAGAAAACAACCTTGGGGATTTGTAAGCATTAAAACACCATCAACCAGACAATTCGCAACCACAATTGCAAGGCAAAAACACATTTAAACTCAGAACCGGAACGAAACTCCCCAAGGCTGAACACACAAGCCGAATCCATAAGCCACCTACCTCGAATTAACAGCAGAGACAATCCCTCAATTCTGAACAGCAGAATCCAGCCAATGTAGACCCTCAAACGCAGACCGAACACAAACCAATTCACTGAGCAAAACACAATTGCAAAACTCCCAATTCAGAAAACGGAACCCAAACTCTGAAACTGAAATTACAATCCAAAACTGCACACAATCCTCACCTGAATACGATACGTGACACAGCAGCAATCCACAGCAGAGGAGAGATCGACGCAGACGTCGGAGAACCCACTGATTACAATCAGATTGCAGAGAAAAGGAATTAGGGATTGGAGAAGTTCCCAATCTAATTGCAAAACTAATCATCGAACACCAACCTGAACACGAAGGAAGCAGCAAAACGATGAAGAATTCCAGCAGCAGTCAAATCTCCAATCAGTAGCACTTGCACAGATTGATGAAGAACAGAACGTGAAGAGAGAAGAGGAAGAAGAACGTCTCTAGGGCTGAGCGACTGATCGTGAATGAACGTGATTAGGTAGTGGGTGAAAGACTAATTAGAAATGTAATTGATATTTATTAATATCACCCAAATATCAATAAAATCCCTTACCAAAATCCAAAACGAAAAGGACCACCTTGCCCTTGACTTTAATCCAAAGGACTTCCATGTCCTGAATTAAGATTGAACCAACTTAAAGATAAACTGTGACGAAATAAAATAATAACCAAATCTTGGGTTATAACATCACCTCCCCCTTAAAAGAATTTCGTCCTCGAAATTAAAACATACCTACTGCTCGAAAAGGGCGGGCTTAGAACGTACTTCACTTTCGACCTCCCAGGTCGCCTCTTCCTCGACTGACCCGACCACTGCACCTTCACCAAGGGCATGGTCTTACTCCTGAGCTTGCGGACATCCCGCGCTAAATCCTCGAAGGAACTGCCTCAAACGTGAAGTCCTCCCTCAACTGAAGCGGACTGAAGTCGATCACATGAGATGGGTCCGGAATATACTTCCTCAGCATAGAAACGTGGAACACACTGTGCACTGCTGCTAAAGACGGGGCAAGCCAACGATAGGCAACCGGTCCGATCCTCTCTAGGATCTCAAAAGGACCCACAAAACGAGGGCTAAGCTTGCCTCTCTTCCCAAACCGACAACTCCACGAACCGGAGAAACCTTCAGATACACATGGTCGCCCACCTCAAACTCTAGAGGTCGTCTCCTCTGATCGGCGTAACTCTTCTGACGACTCTGAGCCACAAGCAGACGCTCCCTGATAGACTGAATCTTGCCCACAGCATCCTGAACTAAGTCTGGACCAATCACAGCTCTCTCCTTCAGATCATCCCAACAGATGGGTGATCTGCACCTCCTGCCATACAAGGCCTCAAACGGAGTCATCCCGATACTGGTCTGAAAGTTGTTATTTACGCGAACTCATCAGTGCAACGTGCTGATCCCAACTGCCCCCAAGTCCAACACACATGCTCTGAGCATGTCCTCAAGGACCTGATTCGTCCTCTCTGTCTGACCATCTGACTGAGGATGATAAGCTGAACTGAAAGACAACTTCGTCCCCATAGCCTGATGCAAACTCTGCCAGAATCTGGACACAAACCTCGGATCTCTGTCAGACACAATCGAAGCAGGAACCCCATGTAGACGCACAATCTCATCCACGTACAGCTGAGCCAAACGGTGCAAACTGAAGGTCTTCCTGACTGGTAGGAAGTGAGCGCTCTTCGTGAGCCGGTCCACAATGACCCAAACTGCATCAAAACCCCTCGGAGTCTTAGGCAGTCCCATAACAAAGTCCATACCGACGCTCTCCCACTTCCACTCCGGAACGGGAAGAGGCTGAAGCAAACCAGCTGGTCTCTGATGCTCGCCTTGACCTGCTGACAGGTCCTACATCTGGATACAAAGTCAGATGTCCCTCTTCATGTTGCTCCACCAAAAGTCTCACGTAGTCCCGGTACATCTTCACACCTCCTGGGTGTACCGAGTAAGGAGCTCCATGAGCCTCCTGCATGATCTCACGTCTCAAAGCATCGTCAGCAGGCACACAGACGCGGTCTCGGAACCTCAGACAGCCATCCTCTGAAACCCTGAACTCAGACTCCTGACCCGCAGCTAACTCATCTCTGATCTTACCCAAACTGACATCAAGCTCCTGACTGGCCTTGATCCTGTCGATCAAGGTAGGCTGAATCTGTAATGCTGCTAACATCCCAGATCTCTCTGGTCGGACGACCCAGATACCCATACGCTGCAACTCCAAAGCAGACCTCTGCACACCAGACAAAGCACAGACGGTCCCAGATGGACCCCTCCTACTGAGCGCATCAGCCACAACGTTCGCTCTACCAGGATGGTAGAGGATCTCCAGATCATAATCGTGCAGTAACTCCAGCCACCTCCTCTGCCTCAAGTTCAACTCCTTCTGAGTGAACAGATACTTGAGGCTCTTGTGGTCCGTATAAACTTGCACGCTGCTCCATACAGATAGTGCCTCCAAATCTTCAGAGCAAACACCACAGCAGCTAGCTCCAGGTCGTGGGTCGGATAGTTCTTCTCATATGGCTTAAGCTGACGAGAGCCATATGCAACCACCTTCCCCTGCTGCATCAGAACACACCCAAGTCCCCTATGGGACGCATCACAGAAAACCTCCAGGCCCTCGGTCCCCTCTGGAAGAGTCAAGATCGGCGCAGTAGTCAACCTCTTCTTCAGCTCCAGAAAACACTGCTCACAGGCATCGCTCCACTCGAACTTCACATCCTTCTGAAGCAGACGAGTCAACGGAATCACCAACTTGGAGAAGCCCTCCACAAACTTGCGGTAATAGCCCGCCAATCCAAGGAAGCTACGAATATCCCCAACATTAGTAGGCCTGGCCCACTCAGTAATAGCTCGAATCTTCTCCGGATCCACGGAGATACCATCCTTAGAGACCACGTGTCCCAAGAATACCACCTGATCCAACCAGAACTCACACTTCTTCAGCTTCGCGTACAACTCGTTCTCCCTCAGAGTCTGGAGAACGGTCCTCAAATGCTCCTCGTGCTCCTCAGCACTCTTGGAATACACCAAGATGTCATCAATAAACTACACACGAACTGGTCCAAAAACGGCTTGAACACCCGGTTCATCATGTCCATAAATACTGAAGGCGCATTCGTCAGCCGAATGGCATCACTAGGAACTCGTAATGTCCATAACGAGTCCTGAAGCGGACTTAGGCACATCGTCTGCCTTAATCCTCAACTGATGATATCCCGACCTCAGATCGATCTTCGAAAACACCTTAGCTCCTGCTAACTGGTCGAACAAGTCATCTATGCGCGGGAGAGGATACCTATTCTTAATGGTAACCTTGTTGAGCTCCCTGTAGTCAATGCACAGCCACATGCTACCGTCCTTCTTCTTTACAAACAGCACTGGTGCTCCCCAAGGCGACACACTCGGGCGAATGAAGCCCTTGTCCAGCAGCTCCTGCAACTGGACCTTCAACTCCTTAAGCTCAGCAGGCGCCATCCGGTATGGGGCCTTCGAAATCGGCTGAGTCTCAGGTGCGAGCTCGATCGAGAACTCCACCTCTCTAACAGGGGGAAGCCCAGGTACGTCATCCTGGAACACATCTGGGAAGTCTCTGACCACTGGAATCTCCTCCAATTTCACATCCTTGCGAACCTCAGGGATGTAGCACAGATATCCCTGGCATCCTTTCCTCAGAAAGCGGAACGCCTGCATCGCTGATATGACTGGCGGCGAGCACGGGAGTCCATTCCCTGCTACAATCAGGGGGTGGCCCGGCTCCTCAAAAGTGACTCTCGAAGCACAATCATGTGGGCATGGTGCGCAGCAAGCCAATCCATGCCCAGATCACATCAAAAGAAGTCATCTCCATCGGGATGAGGTCAGCACACAGAATCCTATTCTTGACTAACACAGGACTAGCTTTACAGACAGAATTCAACAACATAGAAGAGTCCCTAACCAATGGACTATGCACACACAGCTCAACACCCAGAGGCACAACAGGCAAACCGAGCTCACCCACCAACTCAGCAGAAATAAAAGAGTGGGTGGCTCCAGAGTCAAACAAACAGAAAACAGAACGAGAAGACAGCTGGAGAATACCTGTGACAACTCTGTCAGTCGATCGGTCTCTCTCTCCTGCCATCGCGTACACTCTGGCCTGGCCCTGGGGCTTCTTCTGCTCAGCCCGGTCTCGATCTCTGGACCCTGAAGCAGACTCAACGGCTCTACCTCCAGAACTACCCCTGCTCCTCTCAGCCTGAGGGCAATCAGCAATCCTATGCTCCAAGGACCCACTTGAAGCAGGCTCCAGACTTCCTATAGCAGTCCTGGCCTCTATGAAACTTGCCGCAGACCCGGCACTTCGGAGCGGGAGCTGATGAAGACGAACCACCTCTATCTCGTGCGCGGTCTCCAGAGCGGTCTCCAGCTCGGTCTTCAGTAGACTGCTTCTTCTGAGAAGCAGACTGATCCCTCCTATCGCTCTCATCGGACCTCTGCTTCCTCTTCTGGTCCTTCCCTCCAGACTGGCGACCTCTCAAGTCGCCTCTACCAACAGGGCGACATCAGCAACGTCCCTGAAGGTCTTGTGACGCAGGGGCGTCACAGCAGAACGGATGTCTGGCCTCAAGCCACTCTCAAACTTCCTGGCCTTCCTATGCTCGTCAGGCTCAGGTGCAAACTTAGACAGGCTGATGAATTCGGACGTACTCCTCCACTCATGTCCCGACCCTGGCGTAGTCGGTTATACTCCAGAATGCGCTGATCCTTGTAGACGTCGGGGTAGAACTGTTTGTTGAACTCCCCAGTGAACTGCTCCCACGTCCAAGGCTGTGGGAACTTCCCCATAACTGACCTCCACCACTCCTTGGCTTCGGCCTTGAACAGAAAGGTGGCGAAGTCCACCTTCTGCTCCTCCTCTGAGCCCATCACACGTAGCAAGTCCTCCACCTCTGACAGCCAATGACTGGCCACCTGGGGGTCTCCTGCCCCATCGAACGATGGCGGCTTCAGCTTCATGAACTCCTGAAGCGCCTTCACGTTCCTCCCTCCAGCGTCTGCCCCAGCTGGGCCTGCTCCGCCAGCTGGTCCTCCTCCTGCAGCCATGGTCTGCATGAGCTGCGTCATGAACTGCTGAACAGCATCAGCCACATTCCCTGGAGGGTTATTTGCTCTTCTTGGCGGCATTCTGAAAGTCCAACAGCAAGCAGTTAAACTCAGACACTAACACTGACATTTCTGACTGACTGGCTAACTTAAAATCCCAGCAGATTAGAACCCAGAGCTCTGATACCACTAAATGTAACACCCCCAAACACTGGCCTAGGAGTTAGGGGTATTACACGCCGCGTATTATTACATAATAACGCAAGGCTCTAATAAACGAATTAAACAGATAATCAAATAAGGCCCAAACGAATACTTAAATAAAGTATAACAAGAGATGTTAAACATCCCAAAAGTCATTACAGAACCCACCAAACAGATGTCAAAAGCGGAAGCTAACAAATATGCCCAAAGGCTCAAATTCAATACAAAGGTCTCAAAAGAAGCTAAAAACAAGCAACTAAACTCCAGAAGCTGAGGGAGACGATCCTCGCTAATCAATCTGCAAAAGCGTTAGAAGTAGGGGAATGAGCACACAACTATGCCCAGTAGATGACCAACTTCATCAACCAGCATGCTCAAAACATTTACAGAATATTGACAAATCAGAAGGAGTCAAAGAATCCATAAAATGTCAGAAACAGAAACAGAAGTCCATTCATAAGGGACTAAACAGAGCAGAAGCAGACAGAAGCAGAAAACAGAGTGGGACACTAGCGATCACAGCATACAGACAGAACGAGCAACCAGCTCGTGAACAGAACGAGGAAACCTCACTCGTAAACAGAACAGGTGTAAACACCCGTGAACAGAACGGGGAACATCACCCGTGAACAGAAGGATCCTACATAGCGCGCTACGAGACAGCGTAACCAGCCATCCAAAGGCTCAGACACAGAGATAACTAGGTCCCAAAACAGAAGCTTAAATACATAAGCATATGTGCACCAAAGGCACCAGAAAGCACATAGATGGCTTGGAAATCAGAAGGGGAATCCAACCCCGCAAACGGAAGTCAAAACGGAGCTCAAACGAGCAAGTTATTGTCAAAACAGAGGTATGTCCGAACTTGTGTCCGGACATCAATGTTCGGACACAAGTCGAGACTCAGAAGGAAATCAGACAGATGTCCGAACATGTGTCCGAACTACGAAGTTCGGACACAGGTCGAACTTCAAAACAGTAGAGAGACAGAGGTGTCCGAACATCCAAGTTCGGACGGATGTTCGGACGTTCTTCGGAAATCAGAACGTGTAGTCCGAACTTGTGTCCGGACATCAATGTTCGGACACAAGTCGAAGCCAAAATCAGAGAAAGAAGGCTGTGTCCGAACTTCAAAGCTCGGACAGAAGTTCGGACACAGCGAAAACTTCAGAATAAAAGCGCAAAGGGCATGTCCGAACTTCAACGGTCGGACAGAGTTCGGACACCGAAAAATCAGAAACAGAGCGATTTTCACACAGCAGAGGCATCAAAACAACGTCAAAACATCATAGTTTTCAGAAAACAACCTTGGGGGTTTGTAAGCATTAAAACACCATCAACAGACAATTCGCAACCACAATTGCAAGGCAAAAACACATTTAACTCAGAACCGGAACGAAACTCCCCAAGGCTGAACACACAAGCCGAATCCATAAGCCACCTACCTCGAATTAACAGCAGAGACAATCCCTCAATTCTGAACAGCAGAATCCAGCCAATGTAGACCCTCAAACGCAGACGAACACAAACCAATTCACTGAGCAAAACACAATTGCAAAACTCCCAATTCAGAAAACGGAACCCAAACTCTGAAACTGAAATTACAATCCAAAACTGCACACAATCCTCACCTGAATACGATACGTGACACAGCAGCAATCCACAGCAGAGGAGAGATCGACGCAGACGTCGGAGAACCCACTGATTACAATCAGATTGCAGAGAAAAGGAATTAGGGATTGGAGAAGTTCCCAATCTAATTGCAAAACTAATCATCGAACACCAACCTGAACACGAAGGAAGCAGCAAAACGATGAAGAATTCCAGCAGCAGTCAAATCTCCAATCAGTAGCACTTGCACAGATTGATGAAGAACAGAACGTGAAGAGAGAAGAGGAAGAAGAACGTCTCTAGGGCTGAGCGACTGATCGTGAATGAACGTGATTAGGTAGTGGGTGAAAGACTAATTAGAAATGTAATTGATATTTATTAATATCACCCAAATATCAATAAAAATCCCTTACCAAAATCCAAAACGAAAAGGACCACCTTGCCCTTGACTTTAATCCAAAGGACTTCCATGTCCTGAATTAAGATTGAACCAACTTAAAGATAAACTGTGACGAAATAAAATAATAACCAAATCTTGGGTTATAACATTATATAACCTGGCTTACCCGTAGTGGCGGACCGAGAAGTCAAATGTTATGGGGTCCAAATTTTTTTCCGACGATAATATATATTAAATTTGAAGTTATATAAATGTGTGGTCATAAATTTATTGATCATTACAATCTCACATATAGGACATGTTTCTACACTAAATTATTATCAACTTTCAGTATTTACTCAATTTTACTTTATTAAAACTATACTTTTAAAAAATATCTTTTTTATTATTAGAAAAGTTATGAGGTCCGAGACCCCGCGGGAACCCGCCTCGGTCCGCCCCTGCCCGTATTGTTAAGTAACAAAACTGAGATGGAGAAATCAAGCTTTAATACAACCTTATTTCACCTTGATGTGTTTCACCCATTAAACACAATCCAAATACTACAAAAAGAAACGATAGTGACGGACTCAAAGATATTCCGGTTGGCGTTAAAAAGTAAAGGAAGGGTAAGGTCGCCAGGAGAGAGCAATGATCTGTGCTCGCACCCTTACCAGCCGATCTATTTCCACCGCCGCCGTAGCCTCCACTCCGACCACAAATCCCGCACTTTCCCCACGCTCTTCTCTCTCCCCCTCCGCCGCTCATTCCCCCGCCGCACCTCTCTATCTTTCACCTCCTCTTCGTCTAAAATCAGTATGTCCACCACCTCCTCCTCTCAAATCGTCGAGCACGTAGTGCTCTTCAAGGTCAAGGAAGGCACAGAACCCACGAAGATAAGCGCGATGGTAAACGGCCTATCCTCACTCCGAACTCTCGATGCCCTCCTCCACTTGACAGTCGGTCCGATTCACCGTCTTCACTCTCCACCACCGCTTACATTCACCCACATGCTCCACAGCCGGTACCGCACAAAGGAAGACCTGGCCGCGTACTCCGCCCACCCGAACCACCAAGGGGTCGTGAAGGAGTCCGTCTTGCCCATCTGTGAAGACATCATGGCTGTTGATTGGGTGAGTCAGCCAGATCTTAAAGGCTCTGTCTCGCCACCTCCAGGGTCGGCTATGAGGCTTCAGGTGATAAAGCTGAAAGAGGGGAAATCGGGAGAAGCTGAAGTGATGGGGGTGATTGGTGGTTAAGGAGAAGATTAGTGGGATGGAGCAGATCAGTTTTGGGGAGAATTTCTCACCTGGTAGGGCGAAAGGGTTTTCGATTTGCTCGATTGGGGTTTTCTGTGGGATGAGTGAGTTGGAGAAGTTGGAAGGGAGTGTGGAGATTGAGGAGGAGAAGGTGAAGGTTCGGGATTTTATTGATGGGTTGATTGTTGTTGATTATGTTTTGCCCAGTCCTCAATCTGCCAGCCTTTGAATGCATGTGTTGAAAAGTCTGTTTCGCTAATTGAATAACATAGTTACAGAGCTGCAATTGCTGCTGCTTCTTGATCATGAATTGGGTGTCTATATCTGTTATGTGGGTCTGATTTTTGTAATCAGCTTAAGTTCAAGCTCTATTGTCAAGCCTTTACAATGTAGTGGCTAGGTTTCTGAGGCCGGTTTTATTGATCTGCACTTACCAAAATTGACTCTTGAATATCAAAAGTGCTTATTTGGGTATGCTTTTCTCACGAGGCCAGCATTGCAAATAGTTGGCCTGTCTCTCAAATGACTTGTATTATGATGTTTGAGATAAAAAAAGCTTTCATCGAATGTAATGGTCGCCTATATATGTGATGTTTCAGAAGATGGAACCTCTGGTCCAAGTAGAATTTCGTTGTGGTGAAAATATTTGGCATGCGAATGGGTTGCCATGTCTTGGATCTAAATGGAAGTTTAAGAAGCTAGCTAGCTGGGCAGGAGTATATCCCTTATTATTAGGTTATTCCTGTTGTAAAACTCTTGAAATAATGTTGTAGCTGGTGTGATGTGGTTTTTTCTGTCCGCATTACAGCTTTAGTGTATGCAACTGTATAATTGTGCTCTGTGAAACTTAGTATCAGGGGAATTTGCCTCAGCAAACCTTCAAGCAATAGTATCATCCAAGCATATATGGGTAGCAAGATTATGGACGCTTATTTGATCATAGATAGGTAGCAAAGGCACTAGCAAGTGCAATTAATTTAGTGGTGGTAGATTGACCTGCTCTGTAGAATTTCACTATTCTTGTGCAAACTGAAGTTTGTTAGTTTTTTTTTTTTGAATGAAAATTTTCGCTTATCTTATTTTCCCACTCGATGTAAAGCATCAGTGGCCATATTACAGACAACCATACTAGAGTTCTGCTGGGATTGAACCGAATTCACCCCACACGCAATACTAATAGCCAGGGGTATCTCCCCCCTTTTCCAAATCTTCCACATATTACTACCATTAAACAGTTTAGTACTAAGAAAGCAGGAAATTTTTGAACACAAAATTACAATTATAAAACCGAATTTGAGACATGAGTCTGAAACTGTTAGCCAAATGAGGGTAGAGGTTGCTTGTCCAGTTTACATCCTTCTTCATATCATTGCAGATCTTTATCGTTTCAGTATGGTTCAGTTGGATATGAGTTTGGTGTAGCCTTCTTTGCTTGCCAGTGTAATCCCTTGAGTAATAGCCTCAATCTCCATCTCATAATCTTGTTTTTTTGGAGAGATTTGCTGTTGAAGGCCATCGTCGGACAGTTGCCATTATCAATGAGAATCCCTCCTGCATAAGCTGTTTGACCTTTCTTCCTGTAACAAGAGGTTACAAGTAAGATCTCATCATGTAAAATGTTAATATTACAATCATACACTCTACTTCCTTCTTTACATTTCAACTTTGTTTCATAGCATTCTGTAAAGGCTATATTGGATTCAATACAAGACATAATCACCAGCTGGGGGTTGTGTTTAGCTTGGTTTCTTCCATCATAAATTGCCCATAGATGATTAGCCACGGTAGAAATCTTCTTTGTCGACCAAATTCTAGCTTTTAGGGTGAGCCAGTCTTGAATGGCTCCTCTATTATACTGAGGGAGCTCTGTTATGTCTATAATCTTGTCCCAATGACTCCTGCTTGCCCAACAAAGAAATAGGGCATGTATATCCGTATCCAGCTTTCCATAAAAACCACATTTCCCCGAGCTCCCTATTCTTTTAGCTATATTAGTCATACAAGGTAATTGTCACTGAGAATCTTCCAACAAGAAGTTTGACTCTTGGAGTGAAATTTTGTAGAGATTTTTGAGATGAAATCCCAATTCTCTCGGTTGTTATTAGAAGTGTTGTTCTGGAGAGTGCTGTCCTGCAGTAGCTTGTACCCTTGTTTGACTGAGTACTTCTTGTCCTTAGAGTAATACCATATCCATTCATCCTTTTTCTCATTATTGAACTTGATTCTAAGAATCTCTTCTTTATCGATCTGCAGCATGGAGGAATTAATGATCTGAGAGTTCCAGTTTGTTCTTTGTTGGTCCCATCAGATCTCTTACTACCTTAGTACTATTAAGATTATTGCTAGGAGAAATAATCTTAAAGTTGCCATCTCTGGGAACCCATGGGGTGTTCCAGATATCAGTGTCTTTGCCATTGCCTATTTCAATTCTAGCTCCTGCTTTAATCAGATGCAAGCTGGATAATAGGGATTTCCAGATAGGGCTATCCTTATTAGAGGGCTTGGCACAAAGAATGGTATATCAGGGTAGTATATGGCTTTCATGGTTCGAGCAAGTAAGGACTCTGGGTTTTTTAACAGCTTCCAGATCTGTTTTGCAAGAAGTGCTTGGTTGAATTCCTTGGAACTTCTAAGGCCCAGTCCCCCATGTTCCTTCATAGCACAGATCTTATCCCATTTGTCCAATACATGGGTTTTTTTGACATGTTACCTGCCCACTAGAATTGTGCCATCATAGAATCCATCTTTTGATGATGTGTTTAGGAATCTTGAGGATGGACATGGTGAGAGTAGGGATAGACATGAGGACACTCGAGGTAAGCACCGTTCTGGCTGCCTGAGACTGGGTCTATTCCAGCCTGAATTCTCTTTCGAAGGGCATCTAGCAGATAGCTGAAGGTCTCACTTTGTTTCTACCAATCTTGGTGGGGAGTCCAAGTACTTTTTAAAGTGAGTCACTATCTGGACATTGAGAGAACTAGCCATCTGAACTTTGGACTGGTAGCTACCTTCCTATTGAAAATCATTCTGATTTTTGATTATTTATTTCATGCCCAGACATTCTAAGAAAGTCATTCACAGCCCTTCCTAGATACTACTCACATTACTTGGCTTAGCAACACCCCTAAAAATCATGTCATCTACAAAGGCAAGTATGAGAGATACTAGGGCAATCTTTAACTGTAGGAATCCCCTGATAGAGATTATCAGACATTGCCTTGTTAATGGCTCTGGACAAGCTTCTTGACAAAGGATGAAAATAAAGGGGGATAAGGGATCTCCTTGTCCAATTCCCCTTTGTTGAGAAAAGTTTTTGCCAGGGGAGCCATTGATGATAACAAATCCTCTAACAGAAGAAATACAATTCATGACAGGTACTCTCCAAAGATCAGGAAAACCCATTGCTTGTAGAACATTATCAATGAAGGACCACTCAAGTCTATCATAAGCCTTACTAAGATCTATTTTACAAGCGAAAAGGGGTTTTTTTGTGGCTTGTGTTTTTGCTATTTTATTATGAAGTTCACCTGCAAGTATAACATTGTCTGTGATCAGTCTCCACATGAACAAAACCAGATTGGTTTTCTGAGATGATATCAGGGAGAATGGATTAAATTCTGTTGGCCAAAACTTGGTAATGATTTTGTATGGAGAAGTTCAAAGGGCAATTGGTCTGAATTACTGAGGTGAGTGGCTCCAGGAATTTTTGGGATGAGAGTTATATAGTAATCATTGAGGGAAGTGGGGAGAGGTTTGCCATTAAGAATGTCCAGGACTGTTCTAGAGACTTGGTCGCCAATGATGTCCCAAAACTGTTTGTAGAATTTTCCATTGAACCCTCAGGGCCAGGAGCTTTATCAGAGCCCAGATTCTTAACAGCCCTAAGAATCTCATCAAGGTTATATTCCTTTTCAACTCCACTAGATGATCAGGCCTGAGGATATTCTCTACCAACTGATAAAAGGAGCTTGGGTTATTCAAAGAGGTGGCCCTGAACAGATTTTGAAAATGATCTCTTGAGATACGCTCCATTTTTTCCCAATTGAAAGCCATATCACCATTATCATATTCTAGGGCAAAATTGTATTTTTCCTTCTTTTAGCCGAGGCTTTAGCATGAAAGAAAGCCGTGTTCTTGTCTTCTCTTTGATCCATTTGTCCCTAGCTCTTTGTTTCCACCAGATCTCCTCTTTGAATTAGAGCAACTCAATTCTGTTAACAGTCTTTTACGGTGCAAATGCTGCCAGTAGTTTGCTTGGTAAGAGGGATTCTATGCAGTTCTTCAATTTTGCTCTGATCTTGTTTTTAACCTTCTGAATACTCCAGCCATGCCAAGACTGAATTTTTTTTACATCTATCCATATTGAGAATGAAATTTTGGTTGTTACCCTCCAACATTCTTCAACAATTTTCCTCAATTCTCCTCCAGCAACCACATATCTTCAATCTGAAGATGGTACCAGGTTTTTTGTGGGTACCTAGAAGTTTTGATAACAGAGGGCAATGGTCTGAGTTGTCTCTAGGGAGGTGTTGCACAGCAAATGGAAGAAAATAGATTTGGGCTTCTGAGGAGATAAGCACCCTATCTAATCTACTACAGACAAAAGGGATGGGTGACAGTTGTGTAAATAAAGGGTGGCCCATTAAAACCTACATCAATAAGACCGCTTCATAAACAGCGTTCCTAAAAAGGGGCCATCAGAGAATCACTCCCTAAGCCTACCCCCTTCTTTTTCAAACATAAATTGTTAAAGTCACCAGCTATGATCCAAGGTATAGAAACTTGTCTGCAAGGGCTAACAGTAATTTCCAAGAAAGAAATTTAAGGTTCCAATTAGCCTCCATAGAAGCCGTGAAATGAAAGTGTTCATACCTGTGAGGGAAATTTCAGCTGCAATGTGATGAGCAGGAGAGTTAATGATTCTGATATCCGTGCCTTTTTTCCATAAAAGGGCCAAGCCTCCACTTCTACCAACACTAGCTACACAGATTCCTTCATACAAACACCATCTCTTAAAAATAAGATCCATCTGAGCAGAGGATCTATGGGTCTCCATCAAAAACAACATTTCAGGGTTATGTTTCTTAATAAGCCCTGTGATCCAAGGAACTGCCTGGGGTCTACCCAAACCCCGGCAGTTGATGCTGATGCAACTCATTTGGGCAGGCAGCCTTGCTGATCAGCAAGGTCTGCCTTATCTAGGTTAGTGTCAATACTCTCAAACTCCTCTATATCTTCTTCCAACAAAGAAGAAGATTTAATCATCAGAGGCTGGGGCTTGGTTACTTTCCTTTTCTTGAACACGGGTTTGTTTGGGCCAAGAGCTATCGAAGAATAAGCTTTTTGTTTTCCTGGTCTCTGTGGTGGAGGAGGGGACTGATTTTTTAGCACAGCAGCCGATGAGAAGCTAGTAACATTGTTCACTCTCATTTCTGCTTCTTTTAGAACTTTAGAAACAGTTTGGGGGGTAGCTTGATTAATGGAATCGGGGCTGTAGGCTTTCTTGTAAGCATCAGACCCAAAAAATGAAATGGCTGCATTCCAGTCAAAGTTGTTGTAGAGATTTGTGTGGGGTTGGTTCTGTGGGGTGGGGGCCAAAGACCTGGAGGGCTCAGAAGGAGGTTGAATGTGCACTAACGGGGTTAAGGTGCCAAGGATAGGGTGGAATTTTGTGGGTGGGTATACATACGGGCCTGAGCTTTGACTAGGAGGAACCGCTTGAATAGGCCGGATCATTCTGCAAGATGATTGGGCTATATGTGGACTCAGAGGATTAGGCATGGGGGGATTGATTTCAGGTCTAGCTCTAACAGGTTGAGGGCTGAAAGAAATTGGGTTAACAGTATTCATTGCAGGAGGAATGTACGAAGGTCTTAGAAGATTACTGCAGAATGGATTTATCGTGAGTGATTTAGAAGAGGTGTAGTTATTAAAAGAAAGAAATTAATACTAAAATATCCGTCGGGCTGCAAATTAAAACCCGGTAGTAGTAGTGTAGAAGACAGAAGCGGCCGGGGTCAAACCGTGGGACTTATAGCGCTAAAGTAGTTCCTAAGCTTGTCACAAAAGTATAAAGGGGGGAAGTTAATTGACTTGTTTTTAGAGAATTAAAAGAGCAGATTAAATTACTGAGTGCAGATGAATTAAATGGAACTCCGGGTTCAGGTTTTATATAATCTGATTAATTATGCTATCTCTTCCGGTTTAATAAATTAGTTTGGCAAAATTCCTTTTATTATCCTAAGGACTAAGTCATAGACCCTTAAGAACTCATTTACCAGAAAATGCTCGGTCTAATCAAGGTTCGAGCACTACTATGTAAACGGACGTTAAATTCGAGGAATTATAATTGCATCTGTAAATACTAACTTATTAAATCATAATAAGTTTTCTCTAGATTTACGGCTTAAATAACCTGTCTATATCACCTGGTCTGATCAAAATAGACTTAGGAAAGCATTTTAATAAATTCATGTAATTTATTAAAATGGTGAGAGAAATCCTTTAAGCGTAACAAACTGTATTTATTAAAACCGGTAAAAATATTGATTACATAATTAAACAAACCATAATTAAAAACCTTGCCCGGAGCAAATCCTCCTTAGCCAGACATATTAACTGGTAATAAATCTGACAGAGGTTGGACGTATAACAGCACGGAGACGTGATTAGTGAATGGAGAAATGGAGAGGTCGAAGAGTGTGAAACATGTACGTAGGTTATTATAAGTGAAGTGGGTGAATTTGAGAATTTAGAGAACTGGGGTATGAGATGTACGAGAGTGTTTAACTGGAAGAGAATGAATGAGGTGAGTGTGAGTGATTTTCTGGTTTTCTCCGTGCACTGGTATAAGGTTGCAGTGGATGGTTATTTATAGAAGAAAGGAAGACTACGTAGAAGGCTTGCAGTTGATTGCCTCTGTTGATTCTTCACTGATTGAAGCATTGATTGCTTCACTTATTGCAGGGGACAGGAGCTGGAGATGCGTGAGCGAAATAAGGTAGGCGACGGGGGGTAGATGGTAGATAGAGAAGGCGAGTTGCAGAGTCGCGCGAAGAAGAAGAAAACTATTTTCGGGGCGCGATTTACTCTTGTCGCCTGTGGAACCGCCTCTGTTTGGCGCGGTTGTGTGTTGTCTGCCTCTACAACGCCTCTTGTCCGCCTCGTCCGCCTCTGGTGTCCGCCTCCTTTTGGAGCGGTTATGCAGGCGGTTGTGCGGGCGGGGTTGCAATGCTGTAGTGCTGATCGTGACTTATTTCGTTCTACGAACTTCGACCGGCTCTAGATTCTTCGTTTGGACTCCGTTTTCTGAGCCGTTTGCGTCTACGCGTTCGTCTCTTTGACTACTTCACTCCCGGCTTGGTTTTCCTCATGTTAACAATAATTTTGTGAGATAAACAATAAAACATAAACTAGAGGAAAAACTAACCGAAGTGGAGAAATGAGCAAGAAAAGTGCTAATATTATACATGAAATACACCTAAATAACATGCTCATTTAGACACTTATCACACCCCCACACTTATCTTTTTGCTTGTCCTCAAGTAAAACCATGTACCTAAGTAGGTAGGAATGCTCAATACTAACAAATATTATTATGAAGGGTAGGATAAAAAAAGTCAATAGTTTATGATCTCTAAAACTTATTGAGGAGTGTGAAAATTATCTGCTGGTGGCATAGGTGTGCTCAAGGTAAAAACAAAATTAAGAGTTTCGGGTATGATCTAATGTCTAAGGTTTGTTCTCTTTGTTTTGGTGACTCCGAGAACTTTTACCATGGCCAACTTCTCTCAAGAATGGGCATTGAGGAGAAAATAAAAGGAAGAAAAGATTTATGCATTTGCTTCACTTTTGCATGAGGGATGAGAAAATGTAGGCATAATGCCTTTGTATTTAAGAACGCTCAACTCTCTTTTGTTGGTTACCAATGGTGTCTCGAAAGTCCCTTATTTTTTGTATACTTCTTCTTTTTTTTAAAAACAGAGAAATACCCCTTAGCAATCCCTAAGAGAGAAGACAGAAAGAAACCCTGAGCAATAAAATCCAACCAATTTGTAGATTTTTGGTCATACCGCATATAAAAATGCTCCTCAAAAGTAATCAAATGTAAAATTTGAAAAATTTGTACCCTTTATCCTACAATTCATAATAGTATTAGTTTTTAAAGAGAACAACCTACATTAGCAAGGTACATAATTCAATTAGAACAAATGCGAGGTAAGCAGAAAAATAAGCAGAGAGACTTAACAATTCTAAGCATTTAGATGACCTGAAAAGGCTCTTCCCCCACACTTAAGCTTAAGCAATGCCCTCATTGCGTAGATGAAATAAAATTAATAGGGCAAGCAAAGTAAAGGAAAGAAAGAGGTACTCCCCAGATTTCGTAGAGTGTGTAGAGCTCCCCCACACTTGAGTGCTGCTGTGTAATGTCATAATTTTTAACCTGTAAAGAATTTTCTACACAGCGAGAAGAACTCAAGTGAAGCTTGCATTTATTATAGCAAATAAAAGGGAAATATAGTACAAAAAGGAAAAAAACATATTAAATTAAAGGAAAGTTAAAGATAGATAGTGGGTTGCCTCCCACCGAGCTGCCCGGTGTTTAACGTCTCTAGCTAGACGTATTTGACCAAGTTAGTTTGGAGAAGATTCTGAGGGCGAATTGTCCTGCTGTTCTTGGACAAAATAAGTTGCAGATAGGTAGTTGAAATATTGGAATAAGAATTATACCTTTTAAGACGTGCCCCGTTGACTTGAAAGTTTCGCCTTGTTTGTTTTGGAGTTCAAAGGCACCGTACGGGGTTACACTAACAATTTGAAAAGGGCCGGCCCAATGTGACTTGAGCTTCCCAGGGAAAATCCTTAATCTCGAGTTATATAAGAGAACCCAATCACCAATTTCGAATTCCTTCTTGAGGATCATCCTGTCGTGGAATTTTTGGTGCGCTCTTTATAGATCTTTGCATTCTGATAAGCCTGATCTCGCAGCTTTCTAATTCGGTAAGTTGGAATTTTCTTCTCTCTCCTGAGAAACCATGTCAAAGTTTAGGGCTTTGATTGCCCAATGCTTTATGCTCCATCTCTACAGGAAGGTGGCATGCTTTTCCTAGACCAGCTTAAAAGGAGACATCCCGATGGGAGTCTTGAATGCAGTGCGGTAAGCCCAAAGCGCATCATCCAGTTAAGTGCCCAATCCTTTCTTGATGAGTTAACCGTCTTCTGAAGGATCCATTTTAACTCTCGGTTGGAAACTTCTGCTTGACCGTTTGTCTGGGGGGATGTGATAAGGTAAAGCTACCTTGTGACGCCCCGTATTTGACCATAAGTGCTTCGAATAAACGGTTGCAGAAGTGTGTTCCTCCATCACTAATAATAATTCTGGGCACGCCGAAACGGTGTAAAAATGTGCTTCTTGAGGAATCTTGTTACTGTCTTTGCATCGGCATGATGACCGGTACAGCTTCCACCCACTTTGACAAATAATCAACTGCCACCAGAACATATTCGTGGCCTGCGAGGAAGGGAACGGTCCATGAAATCGATGCCCCAACAATCAAAGGCTCTACTTCTAGTATCCCTGTTGCGGCATCTAATGCTGGATGTGTTCCATTGTTTCTGACAATTATCACATTCTGCAGAATTGGTACACATCTTTATGAAGGGTTGGCCAATAAAAAACCTGATGCCAGGATCTTAGCAGCGGTCCATTGTGGGTCCATGATGAACTCCGGTCCGAAGAATGACAAAAGTGATGACGCTCGAAACCTCTCTTCCGGAAGACATCGTCGAATTAACCCATCAGCACTAACTCGGAACAAGTACGGGTCCTCCCAGAAATAATGCCTCGAGTCAGAAAGAAATTTCTTCTTCTGGGAGTAGGAAAAATCGTAGGGTACTGTTCCTGAGACTAAATAATTGGCCAGGTCTGCGTACCATGGCTCCTGTACTTTGGTGATGGAGAAGACAGTCTCGTCGGGGAAGAATTCGTTGATGGGCACACTATCCGTAGGAGTCACCAACCTAGAGAGATGGTCGGCGACGACATTCAGTTTCCCGCTCTTATCTTTGACTTCGATGTCAAACTCTTGAAGTAGAAGAATCCAGCGCAATAGGCGAGGCTTGGCTTCTTGTTTTGTGAATAAGTATTTGAGAGCGGAGTGGTCTGTATGCACGATGACTTTGCTTCCCCATAAGTAAGATCTGAACTTATCGAGGGAGAAAACTATAGCCAAAAGTTCTTTTTCGGTGGTCGTATAGTTTTTCTGCGTCGTTCAGTGTTCTGCTAGCATAGGCGATCACTCTCAAGATTTTCTCTTTCTTTTGGCACAGAGCTGCCCCCACGGCATAGTCACTTGCGTCACACATGATCTCAAAAGGAAGAGACCAATCAGGTGGTATGACCACAGGTGCTGTCACCAATTTTTGTGTTATGTTTGGAATGCAGCTGAACATTTCTCATCAAAATGAAACGGGGCATCTTTCTGTAGCAGGTCGGTCAAAGGTTTGCTGATTTTGGAGAAGTCCTGAATAAACCGCCGATAAAATCCTGCATGCCCTAGAAATGCTCGTATATCTCGAACTGTAGTTGGTGCTGGTAACTTCTCAATAACCTCTACCTTGGCTTTATCCACCTCTATCCCTTTTGCTGATATTTTATGTCCAAGGACGATCCCGTCCTTGACCATAAAATGACACTTCTCCCAGTTTAAGACGAGATTCGTATCCTCACACCGTCTCAGGATCAAATCTAGTTGTGCCAAGCATTTGTCGAAACTAGAGCCATAGACTGAGAAATCGTCCATGAAGACTTCTATGCTCTGCTCGATGAAGTCAGCAAATATTGCTTGCATACATCTCTGGAAGGTAGCAGGGGCGTTGCATAGACCGAAAGGCATTCGTCGGTATGCAAAGGTACCGTAAGGACAAGTGAAGGTTGTCTTGTCCTGGTCCTCAGGTGCGATTGGTATTTGAAAATAACCCGAGAACCCATCTAGAAAACAGTAGTACTCTTGCCCTGCTAGTCGTTCCAACATCTGGTCGATGAAGGGGAGAGGAAATGATCCTTCCTGGTGGCCAAGTTCAAACGCCGATAATCAATACACATGCGCCATCCTGTGATCTTTCTTTGAGGGATAGTCTCTCCCTTTTCATTAATAACAGCTTCGATGCCCCCCTTCTTAGGGACAACTTGAACAGGACTGACCCATGGACTGTCAGAAATTGGATAGATGATGTCTGCGTCAAGGAGTTTCAGAACCTCCTTTCGAACTACCTCCTTGAGGTTAGGGTTTAGCCGGCGTTGAGGTTGTCGGATAGGTTTGAAGTTTTCCTCCATGTAAATATGGTGCGTGCAATAGGAGGGATCAATTCCTTTGATATCAGCGATAGTCCACCCGATTGCTGTCTTGTGCTTCTTCAATACCTCAAGTAGCTTCGTTTCCTCTCCGGAATTCAGAGAAGAGGAAATAATGACAGGCAAGCGGTCATTTTCAGCTAGGAAAGCATACTTGAGGTTAGAGGGTATTTCTTTAAGCTCGAGTTCAGGTGGTTGTTTACTGATGGAATTGATTTTTGAGGTTTTCTGTCGAGTTCTTCGATTGGTGGCCGGAACGATTGATAACCAGCCCTTCCTTTTTCTACGTACGCCAGCATGGCGTTAACTTCTGGATCCTCCATCTTTTCTTCTAGAGAAGTAAGTAATACTTGCTCTAGGGGTTCAGTTTCAGCTTCCTGGATGGAAGATGGAAAATACGTGTCCTCCTCTGTAGCAAAATCGCCTTCCTCCTCCTCGTCATCTGTGAATCCCACCGTCTTAGCATGAGGAGAAAAGTTTGAGCTTTTCTTCATCATTTTCTGCATGTCGAATTCAATCGTCTCATCTTCGTACCGAAGAGTGATTTTCCGTCGTGGACGTCAATGATAGCTTTGGCGGTACTAGAAACGGTCGACCTAGAATCAGGGGAACCTCGACATCGTCATCCATTTCTAGAATGACGAAATCAGCTGGAAAGATGAAGCGAGACACTCCAACTACCAGATCCGGACTATGCCCATGGGCTTGATCTCTGATCTGTCTGCTAGTTGGAGTTTAAAAGGAACCGGTTGCATTCTCCTCCTTTAACTTTCAAGAAGGTGGCGTATGGCATGATATTAATGCTGGCTCCTAGGTCGCATAGACCACTTCCACATCCACCCCACCTATAAAGCACGGGATCACGGGATTTCCCGGATCTGTTTGTTTAGGGGGAGTGCTCGAAGAAGGGCTGCAGACTCCTCTGTCAGGTGCACTGTCTTTTCCAGGTTTCTTTTTCTTCTTTCGTCAAGAGATCCTTTAGGAATTTTGCGTAGTTAGGCATCTCTTGCAAAGCATCGATCAGAGGTATGTCGAGGGTCAGCTTCTTGAAAATGCTCAAGAACTTGGAGAATTGCTCATCAAGATGTTTCTTTTTCATTCTGTTCGGAAATGGGAGTTCACTGTTTTTATGAGTGGAGGTTGGGATGTCGTGGGTAATTCGAGATGGAGGTGGAGTAACAGGAGTAGGAATTGATTTCTGAGGGAGGTAAAGTTGGTTTGGTGGTTTCATCAACATTGATATAGGAATCTTCAAGATTTTCTTTTTCTTTTCCTTTGCTGGTGGCAAGTTCCCTTCCACTCCTTAAAGAGACTGCACACAAGTTTGTTGATTGTGATGTGCCATCGTCTATAAGGACTGAATTTGCTTGTTCCTTCGGATTGGGATTTGTCTGTGAAGGGAATTGACCAGGTGGTCTTTGTTGAGTGAGTAGCTGTTGGATTTGAGATTGCAAGGCTTTTTGGTCTTTGCGCAGAGCTGCGACCTCTTCTTGCGTATCTCGTGATTTACCCATCATCGCCTTAAACATCTCCTGCATCTGAGACATATCAGACTCAGGATTCGAAGGAGGTGGAGCTGGTCGGCTCGATGAAGCTTCGTTGCCATAAGGCTGTTGTTGATATTGCCTTGGGCCTCCTTGGAAATTGGACTGAGGTCTGTAATTTTGGGATGTTTGTAGGGTATGTGGGTTTTGGATATTTCCGGTGTTTGAGTAGCTAAGGTTGGATTGCATGTTACGTTGCCATGGTTGTCGGTATCCTGAATTGTTGGTGATGTAGTTTGCTTCCTCCGCTGCTTTCATTTCTTGTAGTTGGGGGCATTGTTCATAATCATGAGGCCCGCAACATTGCGTACAAGAAATTGTTGGGATGGTTGAGATTGAGGAGCATAGCCTGGAGGGGTAGTAGGTGGTCGGGAAATCATCGACTTAGCTTGCTGAGGGAAGGAATTCATAGCCATCTGTTCGACCACTTTCTGTAGAGTGCTCACTTTTGTTGCTTGCTGAGCATTGCTTTCCATGAGTTGCTCATGGCTTCTCATGAGCTGGTCGAATTTGTTATCACTCTCCCCAACATGATATAATCCTGGAGTACCGCTCCTTGCCACCGGAGGCCCAGTCTCTAATTTCCTCACAGAGAGATTCCATGCTGTTCAGAAATTGTGCTCCCGGCTTTTTCAGAACGTCAGCCCCTAACGAAGATAACACCATTGTTCTGCACGGACCGATCAAGCCCTTGTAAAACAATTGTGATACTTGTTCCTTCGTCAGACCGTGGTGAGGACAAGTGAGTAGTAGACCTTTGAAACGGTCCCAAGTTTCACAAATATTCTCCGACCCTGGTTGCTTAAAATTATAAATTTCAGCAATCATCTCCAAAGTTCGGCTCGGAGGTAGGAATTTGTCATAGAACTTGGTGGCCATGTCGTCCCAGGTACCAATGGTACTCGGTGTTAAGCTATGATACCACTTGCTCGCGTTTCCCGTCAGGCTGTGTGGGAATAATGACAATCTTGCATATTGAAGTACTGCATCGGTTGCAGTAAGGCTATTGGCATGTTGTAAGAATTTTGTAACATGTAACAGGGCTTCGTCTGGACTGGTGCCATCAAACATGCCCAACTCCTTCACACATCGAATCTGATGATATGGCTTCAGCTTTGCCACTCCTCGTATTCGGATGGGCTGAGGTGAGGAAGGACGATAGCAGGCTGTTGTCCTTGGTTAGACGGCCTGTTGATATTTCGAACCGTTGCTGGTGTAGCTGCCATGTTAGCTTCCGGGTCAGAATCTATCACTGTGGTGGTATTTTGTTGAGTTCGTCTCTGCCTGAGATTGCGCAGAAAGGTTCTCTCGATTTCTGGGATGTAACCAACCGTGTGATTAATATTCTCTGGGAGGCTCTGTGACCTGGTGAAAGGCATACACCACTCAAAACAGAGAAAAGAACTGGTTATACGTTAGAATAATAAAAATGTTAGGAATTAGTAGACAGAAATTTAAAGTTAGTAGTTTATACAAGGGAACGAAATGACAATGGAACGAAATGACAGAAATTTAAAGTTAGTAGTTGAGAATGGACAATGACAGGAACGAAATGACAAGGGAACGAAATGACAATGGAACGAAATGACAGAAATAAATAACAATAATATTAACAAATGTCAGAAGTCCGATGTCCAAAATTAGATGTCCAAGTCAGATCAGAAGTCAAAGTCCGATGTCCGAGGTTATATGTCCGAAATTGGATTAACAGTTTTTTTTTTTTTATTTTTTAGATTAACAGATTATTGTAATAAACAGGTGAATTAACCGGGGCTTAGGGACTAGATTAAATCAAGTCCCCGGCAACGGCGCCATTTTGCAGATGGATTTATCGTGAGTGATTAGAAGAGGTGTAGTTATTAAAAGAAAGAAATTAATACTCAAAATATCCGTCGGGCTGCAAATTAAAACCCGGTCGTAGTAGTGTAGAAGACAGAAGCGGCCGGGGTCAAACCGTGGGACTTATAGCGAGCTAAAAGTTCCTAAGCTTGTCACAAAAGGGGGGAAGTTAATTGACTTGTTTTAGAGAAAAAAGAGCAGATTAAATTACTGAGTGCAGATGAATTAAATGGAACTCCGGGTTCAGGTTTTATATAATCTGATTAATTATGCTATCTCTACCGGTTTAATATTAGTTTGGCAAAATTCCTGTTATTATCCTAAGGACTAAGTCATAGACCCTTAAGAACTCGTTTACCAGAAAATGCTCGGTCTAATCAAGGTTCGAGCAATACTATGTAAACGGACGTTAAATTCGAGGAATTATAATTGCATCTGTAAATACTAACTTATTAAATCATAATAAGTTTTCTCCAGATTTACGGCTTAAATAACCTGTCTATTTATCACCTGGTCTGATCAAAATAGACTTAGGAAAGCATTTTAATAAATTCATGTAATTTATTAAAATGGTGAGAGAAATCCTTTAAGCGTAACAAACTGTATTTATTAAAACCGGTAGAAATATTGATTACATAATTAAACAAACCATAATTAAAAACCTTGCCCGGAGCAAATCCTCCTTAGCCAGACATATTAACTGGTAATAAATCTGACAGAGGTTGGACGTAATAACAGCACGGAGACGTGATTAGTGAATGGAGAAATGGAGAGGTCGAAGAGTGAAACATGTACGTAGGTTTTGTAAGTGAAGTGGGTGAATTTGAGAATTTAGAGAACTGGGGTATGAGATGTACGTGAGTGTTAATGGAAGAGAATGAATGAGGTGAGAATGAGTGATTTTCTGGTTTTCTCCGTGCACTCGTACAAGGCTGTAGGGAATGGTTATTTATAGAAGAAAGGAAGAGTACGTAGAAGATTGCAGTTGATTGCCTCTGTTGATTTCTTCACTGATTGAAGCATTGATTGCTTCATTTATTGCAGGGGACAGGAGCTGGATGCGTGAGCGAAATAAGGTAGGCGACGGCGGGGTAGATAGATAAGGCGAGTTGCAGAGTCGCGGAAGAAGAAAACTATTTTCGGGCGCGATTTACTCTTGTCCGCCTGTGGAACCGCCTCTGTTTGGCGCGGTTGTGTGTTGTCTGCCTCTACAACCGCCTCTTGTCCGCCTCGTCCGCCTCTGGTGTCCGCCTCCTTTTGGGCGGTTTGCAGGCGGTTGTGCAGGCGGTTGCAATGCTGTAGTGCTGATCGTGACTTATTTCGTTCTACGAACTTCGACCGGCTCTAGATTCTTCGTTTGGACTCCGTTTTCTGAGCCGTTTGCGTCTACGCGTTCGTCTCTTTGTCTACTTCACTCCCGGCTTGGTTTTCCTCATGTTAAACCAATAATTTTGTGAGATAAACAATAAAACATAAACTAGAGGAAAATCAACCGAAGTGGAGAAATGAGCAAGAAAAGTGCTAATATTATACATGAAATACACCTAATAAATATGCTCATTTGGACACTCATCACCGTCGTTTAAACATTATAAACCACGGTTCTTGGGGAAACCGTCGTTTATCTTGCATGCTTCATCAGATAAATGACGGTTTTGTAAATAACCGTCGTTTATAACTACACTACACCGCTTAGAAGCAAAAAGACGGTTGTATTGGAACCGTCGTATAAAGCTACTATAAACCACGGTTCCTAATGAACCGTCGTTTTAAATGTCACGCCAACAATTTAAAACCAGGGGTATTTTGAAACCGTCGTTTATTGCTTCCGTCCATTAGCCTTTAAACCACGGTTTTGTCTAATAACCGTCATTTAAAAGTCTTTAATTAAAAACCCGTCCTTTCTTCTTCTTCTTCCTCCCGCGTTCTCTTCCTCTCTGGCGATTGGCGATTCCTGACTCCCTCCTCTTTGCCGTCGAGCCACCACCCTCCACTCCACCGCCTCCTCTATTGCCGTCGAGCCACCCTCCACTCCACCGCCCCACTCCCGTCGATAACAAACGGGAACAGCTCGCCCCTCCTCCGCCCCACTCTCGGTCTCGACTTCACTAGCTCCACCGCGCCTCCGCCCTCTCCTTCTCTTCCAGTCGCGGGGACAACAGACGGGAGAACTACCACCACCGCCCTTCCGCCTCTCCACCATCGCCTAGCTCCCCCTCCAGTACCGCCCCGGCCACTCCTCTGTTGTCGAAACCAGACGCGCACCTCCGCCCCTCCACCGTCCCTCCTGTCAACCACCGAATCCCACTTCGGTAAATAAACCGTAGCTATGTATTTTTTGATTAGTGGCTGATTTTGTGCTTTGAGGAGTGATTAATTATCTGTTATTGTGGTTGCTGTGTGTCTCTGTATATGCAAGAGACAACAAAACTGAGAAGAAGAAATGTTAGAACATATGTAGTAGTAGTAGTAGTTAGAGTTGTTGTTTGTTGCTATTATTGTGGTTGCTGTGTGTCTCTGTATGCAAGAGGCAACAAAACTGAGAAGAAGAAATGTTAGAACATATGTAGTAGAAGAAGAAATATTCATGCATATTAATGAATTAAAAACCCAAAGTAATTAATAAAGCATAACCTTGTTGGTGGTGTATTAATATTGTTGTAAGTGTTGCTGTTTGTTGCTATTATTCTGGCGGGTGTTATGTTACATATTATTAATTTTGTTGTACTTCTATTGTGTTTGTTTTTGCCAAAAAAAGTGTGGAGTATCTAAAAAACAGCAATGGTCATGCCAAATGTTTTCCAGGATTTAACCTTATTCTACTTGTCGCACCATCTGCTGCTGTCAACCGCTGCCACCGGTTTGCCTGATCAGAACCCACGGTAAAACACTTGCGTTTCTGATTATGATTTTAGAAACAAATACTTATATATTGTCACGAATAAACGTTGTACTAAATTCTACTTGTATTATGCAATCATTAGAATATATATTTGCATAGTGCGGTGAAATGTGAGATTAAGTTGAAATGGGGTGGTTGTTTTTGTTCATTGATCATATATATTATTATATACTTGTCTGTCTGATAATAATTCGTATGGTTTACTGAGAATAAATGTTCTTGCTGCTACTGTGTTTGTTTCTGCCTTAAAAAAATGTGGAGTGTCTAAAAATACGCAAAGGTCATGCCGAATTTTTTCCAGAATTTAAGCTGATTCTAATTCCATCGAATTTAACTTTCTTCATAATTACTTACATTTTCAGTTTTTTCATCTCTTGCAGGTTGCTCTGAGGTAGAAGACAATCGAATTAAGACGAGGAGAGCAAAAAAACCGGTAATAACATTAGCTATGTTCGTTTGTTTAATATGTTCAATTATTCAAGTTTTTATAAAATTAAAACCTTATTATTATTTCATTGAATAGGTGTCATATACTACGTGCAAGAACATCTGTCTACTTGTCTCTTCTCTATCTTGTGCTGTTCGCGCTGACCATCCAGTACTCATCAGGTTGGTATTTAAAACGTTTCAATTTATTTTTGTTTTTCTATTAAAACAATGGAAAATCAATTCAAACATAGAATTACCTGTCTGAGATGTACCTGATAGAGGTATGTCTTAGATAGTCCCTGTTGGGACTGTCCAATGACCTTTGATCTCACCATCTAGGTTGTGAATGAGTTAATAATATACAGTAGTTCAGTGATAATTTCAGCAGCATTACCGTAGTGTTCTTCTAGTGTACATATATATTGTGAATTGAAACAATTCATATATATATATCTACACTAGGAGAAATGTAGGGTAATGCTGCCGAAATTATCACTGAAATTATCTACACTACTTGTGATCACCATGTGTCAGTTGGAAATGTATTTTCCTCCTTCGTTTTTTGATATTATGGTGCATCTACTTGTTCATCTTGTTAGAGAGATCAAACATTGTGTCCGTTATACCTTCGATACATGTATCCGTTTGAGAGATATATGGGTATACTGAAAAAGAAAATGAAAACCGTCGGCGTCCCGAGGGGAGCATAATTGAAGGGACAGTAACAGAGGAAGTAGTTGACTTCTGCACCCATTACTTAGACGTGTTGAAGACGGCACTCAGTCAGTTATTGATGATGTTGACGATGCAAGTAGAGTGCAGACATTTATGCTGGGTCGAATGGTGAAAAATGACGAGGGGGTGTATGTGTTCCCGTAGAGCGAGACTGCTGAGTTGGCGTCCAAGATTGTAAGTATATATATTTAAAAGTTGTTGTTTACTAATTAATAAGTTCATTTCTAATTTTTTGTTAATTTAAAATAGTCTGGCTCGACTGAGCGATGGGAGATGGTTCCGGCCCCTCCGTCTCAGGATGATCCACTGAATAAGGCCCTTGGGCAAAAGGATCATCCAGGGCGAGTGCGGGGGCTTGGAGGGGAAGTTCACCAAAAAGACGTGTTTCCTACGTCTCGATCGAGAGTACCACAGGCTGAAATGATAGAGAGACTGGTGGATGAACGGGTGCATGACCGGTTGGAGGAGTCGGAAAGACGTCATGCTGAGTCGGAAAGACGCCACGCTGAGGAGCGTCAAGCCTACGAGGAGCGCCTGCGAAGACTTGAGGCTTTAGTATTGGGCCAGGTGCATGCTCCTACACCGACACCTACTACTCCTACACCGGTGTCTCCTCCTACCGCGACGGCGAATACATCGATGGTGGCCGTGTCTCCTACACCGGCACCTACTGCTAGACCGACGTCTGCTCCTACCACGACGGCGGATACTGTCGATGATCCTACACACGACGTCTGCTCCTACCACGACGGCGGATACATCGATGGTCGATCATCCTGCACCTTCTTCTCCTACCAGAGACACATTTCCTTATCAAAACCTTTCGGTTTGTTCTTTTTTTCCTCCTTAGTTTTTTAACATTACTTTTAAAACATATAATTTTATTAGCTTGCTTACTGTTGTGAGTCGATGTAGATGGCTAAATCATGTCATCTATTTCAAGTGTTGGATGGTGGACTGTGCATGTTGCATTCGGTCCGGTTTTACAGACCGGACCGAACACTGTAGTACATTTCAAGGTCATCCCACCTCTCCACGCTCGTGGTTGGTAGACGATATTGTGCAAGGTCATGAGGACTCTCACCTTCCGTTAGAGTGGAATGAGTGGAGTAAAATAGGTCAAGCAAAATCTTCAGTTTGTCCATGGCCATATTCTCTCATTGATGTCAGTAGTGACAAGGTAAACTATTTAATTACATGCTTACTGTTTAGTTTTTAACTTGACTGTTGACTGATATGTTTATTATTTAAATTTTGTATACTATTAGATTGATAAGAATTAAGACCGGTTAAGAAGAGGAAAGTGGATAAGGGGAAGGAAGTTGTGAAATCAAGTGAGGAGAGTCAGAGGGTGAGAAAGGAAGTGGTGAAACCTTTCGATATGACTCCTAGGAGATCCCCCATTCTGACACCCAAGTATCTGAAGAAGTTGACAGCCAACAAAAAATGTTGTATGACTTTTTCATGACGAGGCCGCAGTCTGTCACCAACTTCAACATGAAAGTGTCTAAGCATGTTTTCCACTCCTCTGAGCCCAGAGATCTGATGATTACCGTGAGCGATCTACGAGAATTTTTGATGGGAGACCTGCTTAACATCTCCGTGATTCAGGCCTATTGTGTGTAAGTATCTTTCAAATTATTACATTATCTTTCATTTTTTTAAGCTATTAACATATCTTATGAAAAAATGTTGTTTAGGTGTTTGACTAGTAGACTGCTAGCGAGCAAGAGATTATGTGCCCTCTCTTTCTTGTGTCCGCAATTGATGTCAGCAAATCAGGCCACATTGGATGAGCAATGTGTGTACAGCATGTGAGGTAGGGATTTTGTACTGCGGTGCGAAGAAAAAGCAAATATTTGCTGATCCCATATCATCAGATGTAAGTACACAATAACAGGAATTTTTTGCTTCCTAATTGTGATATTTAATAATTGTTGTACAAAACATTCTTTGTTTTATCTGTGGCAGCAATCATTGGATGTTGTTGGTGTTGTGTATCGACACCTCATGCTTATTGATACTAGACCCATTGGCGGCCCTGATGACCTTCGAGGATCGCTGTAGAGAAATATTTGAAGGATGAGTATTCAAAATTTTAATGCATTCTGTATTATTTTAAGCTTGTCCTAGATTATTGACAATAAAAGGCTTCATTTTAAAATGTTGTATTTATGCAGGGGCCATAAGCTTGGTTTAAGTGATGAAAAGAAACCATTCTCCATCTTGGACTTCCACTACATACGTGTAAGTAATCATTTAATTTATGCATTTCTGTATTAAAGTTAAACGTTTAATTTTTTTATCTGTCTAAAGTTGGTAATCCATGGATGTGTGATGACAGTGTCCTCAACAGCCTGATTCAAAAAGCTGTGGCTATTATGTGATGCGGTACATGTTCGAGATGGTACAAATATTGACACGCTTACGGTGATGACAAGGTAACCCATACCAATCAAAGTTTTCAGTTAAAGTTTGCATTTTAAATAAAATTGTACTAATGATGATCAGTTTTTTTATGGACAGATCGTTTCTTATTTCACACAAGCAGGGAGCACGTATTCCAGGGGATCTCGACTTTGTAAGAGATCATTTATCACGTTTTGGTGTAAAAATTACTTGAGTGTTCCTTAGATCTATATCCTAGTGTACGTAGTTTAGACTTAGACTTTTGTTTTTGCTGAAGCAACTCTCAAAGTTTGTAAAGTTCAACTCTGTCTTATTTTTGAAAGTTTGAATGGGTTGTGTTTGCAATTCGTTTTCAATGTTGCAATTCAAACTGGCAACTTGGTTTTATGGTCATAGTGTGGTTGGTTCAAAGGGCAATACCAGTTGGATGTCCTGTACAGGTTGTAATACGATGTAAATTGGTTGTGTTGGAAAACATATGTGGTAGATGCTAAAAAATCAAAAAAACTAAAAAAAAAAACTAAAAAAAAAAACCACGGTTCACTTAAACCGTGTTTAAAACTCAATGGAACGGGAGTATAAACCACGGTTTATTAAAGAACCGTCGTATAAGTACTCATATACCACGGTTAACTACCCGAACCGTCGTATAAAACGCAATGGAACGACATTAAACCACGGTTCCGTCATAACCGTGTATAAGTCGTCTGATTTCCCGCGCCACAACGGGCTTTAAACGACGGTTTTACGAACCGTGGTTTATATGCGTATTTTAAACGACGGTTTCGAACCGTGGTTTATATGAATTTTCCAATATACCCACGCGAGTATAAACCACGATCTCAAACCGTGGTATATGAGAAAAATAACCGTGTAAAAACATTTTCTGCACTAGTGATTACATATTCCAATAGATATTACTCTCTATATTTTAAGTACTATATTTTTTAGATATGAAATGTTTTGAATAAATGTTTTTCCTTTATATTATGTGATTGAAGTTAAAAAGTTTTTTTAACATAAAAAAAATTGAAAATTTCAGTCAACGTGAACTTTGCCTTGTTAATTGCTTTGGGAAGGTTGGTCGAGAATATTCCTAGAAAGGTGTTGTTATTTTACTTGTCAAGGATGCGGTAACTAGGTATACGCCTCATAGAGTTAAACTCCACCATTATTGCCTCCTTCACATTTAAAAAAGAGTCGTTTGAAAGTAATGTAAAGGAGTTACATTATTTCCAATTACTATTCCTTACAAGCCGATACCAGTTCCTCAACGGCTAGTTTCTTTAGTGCTTGACATAAAGTTCTCTAATAAAATGTCGATATACTTGGTGCGCATTTATAATTTCTCTTGTTGTTCTTTCCTCCTCCTCATTTTCTTCTTTTCTTCAATTTTCATCCACTAAACGACAAACAATCTTTGATGGAAACTCATGTACTATATTCCTAAACATAGATCTGAAATTGATTCTTATGGTGTGTATTTTCAATATCCCGCTGGTCTAAGTTTATATACGCCCAAATGTCTGAGTTCGCCACAATTCAATCTTTCAAGATCATATGAAAAATCTTGTCGATTTAAAATTAGGGAGAGTCTACGTGATTACCAAGATGGGAAATCGAAAGCTAGAGTGCAAATATCTGTCCGCTTCATTTCTTCCACTTCAAATCACCAGTGATGCTCGTGTGAGGATGATGGTATCAAACTTCCAGCAGAATGTCGATGTGCTGAATAACTTGACCGTAGTCGTGTTCGGGCATGTAACTTCACCTTCTTACGAAGAAAATGATGAAGCATTGAAATTTGCCCGACCAAAACCCTGTATGGTTCGGTGGTGTAGTTGATGGAAGTTTGGATGAAGATGCTGAAATGAAGATGAAAGATTTTTCTGATGATGACGACTTGCTGACATAGCTGGCCCTTCAATTCCGTACACGCTTGGAGCCTCATTCTCTACGTAGGTGGACTTACACAACAAGCCAAATGCCTTCATATGTCGATTGATGTGGTA
>JAIOTZ010000962.1:0-41640 GCA_023374045.1 Limonium bicolor
AGCGATCCCAACGTTGCCAGCAAATAGGAGAACAAACACAGCAGAGAAGACGCACAATGCACCAATGGGAAGCAGAGAAAACTTACACCAGCAGCAACAATTCTCACAGAGTTCACCAAGCACACAAGGGGAAGCAGAGAAGAAGATCGTGAAAACTGTCAAGAGGGAGAACGCGCAATTGTAAACTGATCGTGAATTGGGAATGTAAAATAAATGACTTATCTGCCTTAATAAGTCTCACCAAAAATAAAAGAGGGGAAAACGACCTCCTTGCCCCGTCATTTAATTTAAGGACTCCGACGTCCCATCAGCTGACCAAAGTAACACATAGCATAAGCAACGATATAAACCGAAATGTCATGAAATCTGAAAATGTAAAATACGGAGTATTACATCATGGGCTCGGTCCTAAGACTACAGGACGTTACAGTCCTCGAGTCCCATGTCGAGTACATATACACTGTGATCCCGCAGAACCCGGTCGCGATGGACACCTTCTGGTCCCCGTTCCATTGGGAGATCAAAACAATCACATACATTTTTTTAAAATATACTTCTCATGTCACCGGTCCGAAGACAAAGGCTCATACGTCCTCAGCTCGTGAGCAAGTAATACGAAAATATTCCTTATGAGGTTAAGTGGAATGAAATCCTTTATTGCAAAGTACTAATTGAAATCCTTTTTACAAGGTCAAGTAAAGAAATCCTTCCTTTGAAAATACCATTTAAGAATCTTGGAAATATTAATTAAAGTCTTGAAATTACCAATTGAAAATTTGAAGACACCAATTTAAAATTCTTTTTGAAAACGCAATACAACTCCAAGTCCAATTTATGCTCTCTGCATCTTATTCTTAATGTGATTATTTGTGACCACTTATAGGCAGTATCAAGAGTCATCCAACCCTGATGTGATCAGCATCAATGTTGAACTATCTTTCCACCCCAATTTGTGTTCGGCTTCCCTTAATCTCATGATAATCAAGTTTCACCTCCCACTTCATTTTCAAACAGCAACTAATTCAAGCATGTACCATTTTCTATCTTTTAATCCCTCTAGTCATAATCATTACATCTCCAAGGGTGGAACTCTGTCCATCGATCATCTTCCAGATTCATCTTAAATCAAGTTACCTAGGGAATTTAATTCTCACTAGGTTCTATGTTGGTGTCATACCTCTTCATAAATCACAATACTGTGTGTGTGTATATATATATATACTTTTATCAAAATCCAATATACGGTTTTACATTTAGTATTATATGAACATACATAGTCGGGGTTTTAGCTCCCCGGGAGTTTCTTACTCCTTACACTTGTACTCTCACACATAACAGTTAACAAGGTATATACATTTATCACAATGGAATTCGCATCTTCTATGCGAAATTACCACAATTAACCATGAATGAATGTGCATGTTCATATTACATACGCACCAATCATCAAAACAAATTATTTTGTGCTATGCACAACATAGTTCACGTACACTTGTACGTTAAACACACTAAGCGGTTTTTGGCTCTACCCCCTTAAAAGGGATTACGCCCACGTAATCAATCACTGGACATTGGTTTAAATATTCTGCCGCCATGAAGTGTCTTAACTTCCACGCGGTCTGTTATACAATGCGTTCTGGTTAGAGGATCTTAACCATATTAGCGGTTTAGTCCCTAAACCAAGAATTCTCATTGGAGCTTATTTAACTCATAATCGGTTTCGATTCTGGCCTGTCACGCTTCTAGGCATTGATGATTAGCCATTTACTCCTATTCACTATGTACATTCCACATTTGAATCACTAGCCTCTGCTGCGCAACTCTGATAACTTAGAGCTTAGTTTGCTACATTCGTTATTCTTAATGTATTGTACATCCGGTTCATCACCTTTATTTTGTGAATTATGGTTTCTCAACCGACGCATGGTATCTCTACCGTGCGCTAATTTGGTGAGTTGCAAACTTTCCATCCATGTTCAGATAACTTACTGCATATACAGCCGTGTAAGTTCGTGATCATTCACTTAGTTTCATCTGACTTATTGTCGGTTGAGGTTGAGCTACTACCTAATATGTAGTGCTCCCTCGGTTATTTCCCACACTTAAAGTTTATTCTATACCGGTATTTGGTATTTAGTGTTACTGTAGTCACTTATTCCTATTCATGCCTCCACGCTTGGTTCTGTACAAGTATTCCTTCATTTGTACGACCTTACATTTCCTATGCCTCGGTCCTTATAGCGTTATAAGTCTCTTTCCGCTACTACCACAATTAACATTCTTCTAAATTCCTAGCTATCCCACTCGATCATTACTGCGCAAGTGCAATACCAAAACACTCAGTCATACAGAGTGCAGAGGCAAAACTCTTGGTAGTAAATCTCTTATGGGATTGCAATAAGAATGAACACTGTGTTTCACTGAGATGCTTATCTCATAATACTGGCTACTGATTTACTGCCTAGTTTATTTGTTATCACTTACCATTGTATCTCCACTGAGTTTAACTCATAATTCTGCTCATTTGCCATACTTCGTTTAACCATACTTATACAACGGTCGCTTATTACGCACCGCATTCTTACTTCTTGTACAACACTAACTTACATGGCATCCACTCTCATATTAGCTTCTGCTCATGTACTTCCATCATTCGTATTTTTGTTCATCATTCATTTGGATTACTACTGAATACACTATTTCCTCGAGTCTTTATGCTCCTTGAGCATTGTTCACTCTACGTTTAGCATCCCACACCTATGGTGGTTGCTATTAGACTTATTACTCTCCCAGTCTTCACCACTGGTACAAACACTACTTTTCGCATTTTTTTCACTTATTCAAATCATTCTGGGTAAATAATCTGGTCAATCCTTAACATATTTATTGAACTTGGTTCACATAACTACCACTCCCGCAGTTTCACAATATCGAGAGGTATCCCCGCTCTTTAAGCAGTGGTTCATTCTCCGCTCTATTCACTTGTACTACATAAACTTCCGTTGTAACACCCCAGCCGCTAATCCTTCCATTAACCTCTAATCATCCTCGTAATTACTTTACTCACAGCGGAATACTTACCTACTTACTTACTCCCGGCGGGTGATACAACGTCGTTAGTCATCCAAGACTAACAAGGCTACTACTACTTACAGTAACGGTCTGACGATTAGAATAACCAGATACATACTACTTACTTACAATACCAAATACTTACTTACATTTGATTACCGAGTATCCAAATATACGAATTACATTCCAAGGCTACTTCCCAAAAATTAAGAGTTTGTACCTTTACTCATTTCTATCCAATCACAGTTCATTACCCAAAAAGGTGTACCACATGGTACACCGGCTACTCAAATAGGCCTTAGCCGTGTACAACTCGGTACACCATTTCAATCCTACTAACTACCCAAAAAGAATCCAGCAAGGTCCTTACTCGACCATCACGCCTCGCGGGTACCTGTAGAATAAAAACATTCCCCCTAGGGGGTCAGCTTACGCTGAATATGATAACCGCATACCCCGCGTACTAGCGAGGGTACGCCAACTATTTGGTCGAGTACATGAGGTTCGTTTCATTCATACATACATACATGCTTCATACAGTACTGATTCAATACATTCGATTCACAAGCATACATACATTCAATACATGCAAGGGAGATATTACGAGTCACCCATTCATACTTACCGTTTACTCACCGCATTACGGAGATACAATTCTCCAATACATACAGAAGTCATGTTAGCTTCATTACACACCCGGGTTAATCGGGTGTTCAATACTTCTTACTCATGGTCAATGACTTACAATAGTCAAGACCGATACACGTACAATACTTACTTCTTACTTACTTTACTCAAGTTAAGTCGGTATGACCTCCGGGCAGGGATTACTACATCCCACCACCAGGCTTTAGGGTGGCCCACTAATCCAGGATGCTACCCATTCAAGGGATTTGGTCCATGGAAAAGATTAGAGCCAGGATTCGGATCCAACCTCTTGTGTTTCCTTATCCTCACGCGTGGCCGAAGCTATATCGGACTTCTACTCATTCCATTTTACTCATTACTCAAGTCAGGAGTTAGGTTGTTAGGAATTAGTAGAAGTCAGTACTTCATTTCCATACATTCACCCAATACACAAGTACACATTACTTATACATACTCCTCATTTCCATTCATTCATTTCATGAATTATACAAACTTATTGTTCAAGAAGATACAACAGGAACGAGTAGTTCAAACACAGCTAAGTGCAATATAAGTCCGATTCATGCATTTATCTTATTGGTGATCAAATAAGCACACAAATCGGGGTAACCAAGTTAGGATACAGGGCATGAAGAAATCATACCGTTCACCGTTGTACGTGTTTCTGAACATCCTCCGGTGTCACAAATCAAATCCTATGATATACATACAATCGAATGATTAATCTAACTATCATTAACTTAATTCGATTACTCTTACGTTTCCTAACTCATGCTTACTAAGTCTTTACATTCCTATACTTACATTTTACTTACTTTTAATTACTTAACAATGGTTCACTTACATATATATGTACATATGTGTAGGTGGGTATACATATATATATATATATATATATATATATATATATATATATATATATATACTAGTTACAAGCTTACAGTTTTTTTTGTAAGTTATGGGTCATCTGACCCAGCGTCCGACCCAAGCCCTGGGTCGGACCGTTCCAGTAGGTTCCCGTCTCTGAAATTCTTCCCGTCCGACCCAGCACTATTCCGTCCGACCCATACTCCTCTGGGTCGGACCGTTCCAGAAGGTTTCGGTCCCGTGTCCAAGCTCCGTCCGACCCACTGTCCGACCCAGACTCTGGGTCGGACGAAGTCAGTAACTTCGACGTAGATTTCTTTTGCCTGTCCGACCCATGTCCGACTCACGGGCCCTGGGTCGCACCATTCCAGAAAGGTTTACTATCATTACTTAAGCCCCGTCCGACCCACTGTCCGATCCAGGCTCTAGGTCGGACGGTAGCAGATTGTGCTACAGGCCTTATTTTTCCTTCCCAATTTCACCCATTGCTTCCCCAATCTTCCTACATACATCCTAATGTTTTAGTACTATTTAAACACTCTAAATCATGCTAATTCATTCCCTAATTCATTACACAATTCTATACTAACTTATACACACAATTTTCCAAGTTTCACTTCAACACTTACATTGCTTTCTTCCTTAATGTATTTTGCTACAGATTTGACATTTACGCTCCTCTTCTACATCTCCCTCTTCTATTGACATTTCTAACACTCCTAGTGCATTTAGAATGCATTATCTATCTCTCTCCATTTACCCTCCCCCTTCCTCAAACAAAATCTGTTACAACATTCATTTTCCACCTAGTTTCTAATTCACTAAGTGTTCTATTCCTATGTAAATTTTGCCATAGTCTCCCCTATATTTTTTATACTCTCACCACATTGTTTACACTCACATAAATGATCATTCCACCTGTTTATAACCAATATCAACATACCCATCTCTCATACACAAAATACCCCACTAACAACATTAAATTCCTGCACTCAAACATTAATTCCCATCCATGTTTCAACAAGTTTTAAATGTCTTTTAAAGGTTCAAAATACTTATATTCTCCTACACATTACACTACTACTACATTACCATTTTACCATACATATTTTTACTTCAAAAAATCTGTCACATACATGTATATACAAGGCTACACAATTGAGCATTCTTACCTTGTTTCTTCTCTAGTTTTTCTTTCTCCTTCTTGCTTCTCCTTCTTCCTTCTCTCTCTTTCTCTACCAGTTATAGCACTTCAACAATCTTACACTACAGCCCATATACATACACATTTCAATATACCAAACTAACCCTAACCATTCTTTAAAGTTTAATGTAGGTTTTAGGGTTTAGAATCTCCATTACCTTGCAAGGGTATGAGTAGTGCTTGGAATAGCTCAAGAACAATATTCCTCACCCTCCAAGAGTGCCAAAATCGGCTAGAGTACAAAGGAGCAAGCAAGAGTTAAGCTTCAAATTTCGTTTTGCCCATAGGGCTAGAAAAACAAAGAGGTTTCAAGAATATTTTTACCTTAAAAGAACAAGGAGAGGAAGGTGGTTCTAGATGTGGTCTTGAAGATCCAAATGCTCCATACCCATGGAGATGAAAGTTCTTGTTTTCGAATTTTGGAAAGATAGAAACGTTGCTCTTGATGAGAGGATTACAATGGTGTAATTTTTACAATTTTTGGAGAAGGTTTGATGGAGTAACAAGAGGAGAGAAGGTGGTACTTTTGTGAGTTGTTTCAAGCTTCCATGGCTGTTCGCTGGGGAAGAAGGAGAGAAATGAGAGAGTGGGGGTGAGTGTGCATACGTGAGTGAAGAGAATGTGAGGGTAGGAGAGAGAGAATGTGAGTTTTGCTTTTTATTCCTTTGTCTTGTAGTGCATTAGCACAAATTAATAAGAGAGTGTGAGAGATTGTGAGAGAGGGCTCCAAAATCGGCCCACACTACCACCCACACACACACTCTACTTTTTATTTTAAAAGTGTACACATAAGTTTGAGTTATTTATGTTTCTACCCCACAACTTCCCGTTTTTGACAGTTTTACTAATTTCTCGTTTTCTTGATTTAATTGGTTCTAAAGCTTCACTAATATTTATTAATGACTATTTAGTTAGTTGACCCAAAATTGTTACGAGTCTATTTGACCCGCTTAAAGTCACGGTTTCCCGGTTACCTCGAAAAACACGCTTTAATATTCGTTAGTGTTTTCAATCCATTTTAAGGATCCGTTTTCTTCGGGATTTGTTCCCTAATATTTATTTGGACTTAATTAAGCTTCTAAAATTATTTATTAGCCTAATTAATCACTGTTTCTAATTACGGGGTATTCCATTCGTCATCAATTAAATTTACATGACACCTTTGGTATGTGGCTTATAAGCCTCATTGCCTCGAGCTTTGCTCATTATAGGTTGTTCACACAAATTTTACTTCACCGTACAACATTACATGGCTCCATGGCGAGATCATTGCTTCACGCTTCCTTTCATGGGATGCCCCTTAGGAATGTCAGTCTGCCTCCCGACGACTTATGTTTAAACTGAGTATTAGTTTCAACTCTTATGTTTCTATCACAATATTTTGATTAAATTCACTTGACCCAAACACCCTTAAGGATAGCTCCTGGGTGGTACTAGGTTATGCCATTACGTCTGGCTTGTATACGTTTAGTTAACTACGCCTTTTTGCATTCTTAGCTGGGTTCACTATCCTCTTCTGTGAAGATCGATATCCCTTGGTAATCTAGGTGATCATTCTGGGAGTTTCATCCCGTTCGTTGCACATTAACATGTCCATATTAGGTATTGGTCTTACTATGTATAGACTGGGTATGTGTTCCAGCTATCATATTTATTCCTCGGGATTCTTGAGACATATGAGATGTCTTTACTTACTAGTCAGTGCGCTCCATGCTTCTTGACTCATAAACATTTCGTTGAAATGGATTCACTAATGTTTTTAGTCTCTTTAACTTAACTGGTTCCTTTACTTCAACCATTCTTGGCAATTCATTGCTCTTGTTTGACCTTTACTGCTGACCGTAGTATGGAGTCGACTACTTCCCGTGTTCCTGACTCTACTCGTATACATATGTGGGGTACCCTACTGATACATTGCTAATTGCCCGACTAACCCACAAAAGGTCTGTCAGGCCCACAAGCTCCTATCGGAGTGCGGTCGTCCCACATTTCAGTTAGTACACTCGTAGTGTTCATCACACGCCTAGGTGAAGTATTCTGTTGTCAACTCCCTCATATCATCCTATGATGATATGCATTCCGTGCCTCCCGAACCATATATTAAGGGAAATTTGTCCACTGTCTGTATCTAGTATGAACTGGATCCCTTCCCTCGGGCTAATACCCTTGGGTTGTAGGATTGTTCTAAAGTGATCGAAAGCCAGTGGGTACAACTTACCTACTGTGTGGCGCTGAGGCCGGTGTAGGTCCTATGGTTTTTGTTTTTAAAGAAAATATGAAGTTTGAGAAAAATTTTGGGCTTAAAAGAAGGTTGAAATGAATATGAGTTGGAAGAGAAATTTGGGTGTGAAAATGGTTTGAAATAAATCTGGGTTTAGAAGAAAAACTGGGTTTATAAGAAAATTCTTCCCGGTATGTAAAATGTCTTCACACTTTGACCAAGTCTAGCTTCCCACTGATTGGTATATCTTCACATACAATGGTTAGGCCACTAAGCCCTTCCAGGTTTCACTCTTCAAATTCTTGGATCCTTGATTCTATAATCACTTCCTTCAACATTACGGTACCTTACTAGATACTTTATAGTCATTAAGACTTTCCCGAATCGCTCCGTTCTAGCAGCACTCGCAATAGCAAGTGCGCCATGCTGGCTGGCTATCGGTTCAACATGTGCTGGTTGCGATACTACTCTTATCACTACCGTATTCGGTAGCCTTGTTGGCTCTTCCTTTGACCTTACAGTTTTGATAATAAAACATTCGGGCGACTCTCAATGGTCTTAACATGGTAGTCGTTAACTAGGGTGACTCTCCATTCACTTAACTTTGTGTTCTTCCTTAATGTTCCTCCCCACGCATTTGTCGTGGTTACCGGGACTTGGATTTTCTTGTTCAGGTACTACTTCGTAGCCCTATTGAAGTATGCTTCACTAATATTCCCACAATTATCTAAACTATGATAATCAGGTATTACATCCTCTTTGGCGTTGTAGGTTTGGAGTCTTCCGTCCTTGACTAGTTCCTTAGTCGGTTACCATACCATTGTCGGTATTTAACATTTGTGTTCCCGTAGACATGTGTCAGGGTTTATTGCTTCTCCATTGTCCGCTTCTGTGCACAATTAGTGCTTTCTTCCTTATTGGCTGGGTTTCCTCGACTGCTAGGCATGTCGACCCAGGTCGCCGGAAATTTCGGTCTCTTGTAGATAGGATTCTTAATCTTCTGCTATTAAGTGCGGATAAATGTGTTCAAACAGGTTCCGTCTCTGGGATTCTCAGTTCTTGGAATCTACCGTATGATAGGTTTTGGTTCTTACAGGAATAATTCATAACAGCCAGATCAGGTTGTTCCCGAGTATGAGAGGACTTTCCATCTCTCTGGCGTTCTTTCCCGAGCTTTAAAACGGGGGTTGCGGAGGGCGGGAAGGATGTTGTAGGTATCCAGTGCACACTGGTAATTCCTAACTAGCGTACTTCTCACGCTATCACTCAACCCTTGACCCAAAGTCTTAAACACCTAACTTGGTACTTCCTAAGCTCAGTATTTCCAGTCATCAGAGTGATACTTCACTCTGATACCACTTTTTGTAACACCCCAACTACAAATTGTACACTTAACCATTAATCGCAGCGGAAATCACATCGTAAACATTAATCAAAAGGGGCGGTGTTACACGCCGTTAGCCACCCACGTGGCTAACAAGGCTATTACTTACACAATGTACCGGTCTGATGGACAAGATTACCGAGCACTACACTTTACATTACCAAGCGTTTACAAGCTGAAATACATACATTTACATTACAACTGTACCGAGTCTATACTTTCAGCTACCGATTATTAAACTTCGGTTTTACATCCCTTACAACTACATAAACAACCTAATAAGTACCCAAGTATAGACAGCTACCCCGTCCTACTCTCGAACGGCTGCCAGCTCCATTGTACCTGAAAAGTATGGGGGCCCCCCAAAGGGGGTCAGCACCTTTGCTGGTATGGTAATCGAGCAGCCCGCATGCTACCGAGCCACGCCCAACAATTGTCGAGTGAGCATGCAGTTTATTTTATTAAAGCATGCAAGAAAACAATAAACACATAACATGCTTATAAGCTCACACACAACCAACCAATGGGTTACAACCAGCAAAGTCAACACATCATCACTTGTTAGATTATGTACACTTTACTTAAGGTGTGTCGGATTAAATATGGGTCCGCACACCGTACATATTTACTTTACTTGGACTGTCGGTCTTAATATAGACCCGAGCACACCAATACACATAACGTTACATAGATGCGTCGGTATTAATATAGACTCAATCACACCATACACAATTTCCCCCTGGCTCCAATAATAGTGAGGTAGGTAAGCCTTGGTTAAGCTTGTGGGTGGTTGCAATCTAAGGAAGGAAAGCAACCTTAACATAATTGTATTCCCCCTAGCCCCAAATAATAATAATGAGGTAGGTAAGCCTTGGTTAAGCTTGTGGGTGATTGTAATCCAAGAAGGAAAAACAACCATAACATAACAGAGTGGGAGTTAATTCAAATATATACATCAACTCCCAAACAACGTGCGCGACCGGAACGACCGGATTCCTCACCCCCCAATTATATATATATATATATTAGTTAATAGTTCCTCTATGGAACTTATCTCGTTATGACACTATATGGTGTTATAAACTTAGTCAAACAACAAGGGTGGTAGCTTACCACCCGACATACATGAACACGACAATCGTTAGAAAACGGCATACTACAAAGGGGAACACACATCACACATAACCACATCATACAATTAACACACTAATAGCCGTAGTTATAACGTTCCCGTAGGTTGGGACGTTAAGTCCGAACACCGGTCTCTTATGTGACTCTGGAGTCGGTTAGTTTCGATTTAACACATATTAGAGGTTAAACGGTGTCAGAACTAAATTTGCCACATAAATGAATTAATGTAAACTCATTACATGCTTTATCTTACAAGGTGGCAAACATACAGAAAACAAGTTGGCATACAAGCGGGTGTAACCCGGTAGGACACAGGTTGCAAGAAAACCATACCTTACACCATGGGTTACTCTACCGTGTCCCCGAGGATTCACTCCCACGCGTCATCACACGCTCTCCGGGTAGTTTCAAATCAACTGATATTATTATTCAAATGTTTTATTAACAACAGATCTTCCGGTATAAACTTCTATTACTCCCGTACTTAACCCCGTTGACCCGTTATGCTTAACTTATTTATATGATCTTAAGTTCACAACTTACACCTTCACTCTCACACTTGTTTATACTCCCAATGGCCTTTAAAAGTCAGCAAACAAGGCCTAATCATCGTCTAAAACCATTACCATTCACTTCCCCGTCATAACAACACTTAAAAACACATTTGTTGCATTTTGAACTGGTCCGGGTTTGTGTCCAGGGTTACAAACCCGGACCAACCCTAGGAAAACGATTTTGCCTTAAAATTGCATTGGTCCAGGTTTGTGTACTTGTTTACAAACCTGGACCATGTGTGTAGGTCTTAAAATTGACAGTTTTGACCAGTTTTCAACCCCTAATTCACATCTAATCATTCCCTTATCTTCTACATGTTCTACATGTTAAAACACCCCAAAACACTCACTAAACCTCTCCAAATCATTGGTTTAAACTTTGCTCCAATTCTACAATTTCAATTTCACATTTTTTTCATCACTGCACAAGTTGAACATCAGTGCACTCTCAAGACATTCTCATGACAACTCTTAGCCTTCTCCTTACCATTTGACCATACCACATTCATTCCTAGCACATTCATCTCCATTTCCCAATCTCATTCATTGTTTCCCAAGTCTCACACCTTAGCTCCTCTCTAGCAAAATCCAAACTCTTAAACATCATCCTTGCGACAGATTTTGTCTAACTCCATTCCATTCTTCAACCAACACCTCAATGTGGTTACCACCTAAATCAATTCCTAACAACACTTAATTAACACTTAAACACTTCCATCTCACATCACCATCTAAACCACTATATTTCTACCGAAATTTCACCATGACCTTGTTACAAACCTAACTTATCCCAAACCATCAACTCTCTCCAATTTCATCCCTAATCTAACCACACACTTATAGGGTCCTACCAGCACACAATGCCAAATCAAAGTTCACCAAACCTCTTCCAACAACAATATAACTCAAAAATCTTACTAAACCATAATATAACCACAATAGCTCAAAAGCTTGGCACTTAAGCCCTTAACTTAAACAACAATTCACAAGTTCTCTCAACATCAACTAAGCACATTATTTTCATATTTTGGGTTCATTTTTTCAATTTAACCCATCCCAATTCTTAAACAATTATAACAAGGTTTAAGGTAGATTTTTCTTACCTTGAACATTCAAATCCTCCACTTAAAATTCTCCTCTCCTCTTCTCTTCTTAATGCAAAAATCGGCTAAGGCAATGTGGTTGCCCAACTCCAACCCAACATTCAAATCAAAGAATGAGTTTAAGCAAAACATTTAATCTCATTAACTAAGAATGCTTAAGGAACTAATTAAGAGATTACCTTGTGATACCCTAGAGTTGGTTTCTTGCCATAAATCAAAGGAGGGCTCTAATCCACCATTGGAGCCTTGTAGAAAACTCAAACAAGGAAAGAACAAGGAATAAGAATGGGGCAAAATTGGTCATACCAAGAAATGAAGGAAAGGTGGGTCTTTCTTGGATATTTTTACCTTGAATGAAAGAGGAGCCTCCAAGCTTCAAGAATATGTAATTTTCTCTTCAAATGGGATATACCGATGGAGATGAACTTCCTCCAATGGAGATTTTGAAAGGATAGAAATGAAGCCCTTGATGAGAGGAGTTCAAATATGTAATTTATTTTTGATTGGAATAGTAATGTGGCTTAGGTGAGCAAGGGAGTGTGGGCTGCCATGGAAGGAAGCTCAAAATCGCTTCCAGTAGAAGAAAGGAAGAAGAAATCGGCAGAGGAAGAAGAAAAAGAGAGAGAGGCTGTACGTGAGGGAAAAAATGAGAGAGAGAGAGAGGGAGAAAATCTACTTTACACCTTTTTGCTTTCCTTTTGTTTTTTTCTCTTTTAGCCAATTATCTAGTTTACAAATTAAGAGAGGGGAGTGCTGACTACTAATAAAAACCGGCCCACATGTATATGTAAGCTGGAGCATTTTTTTGTCTTTTGCAGAAAACGCTTGTTAATTTACCCGGGTTAGCACTATTCACTAACTGGGCCCATTTTTCAGATTTTTCTCGTTTCTTTAATTTTAATGGTTCTTAGGATCCCATTAATGTTTAATTATAGTTATATAATCGACCATAATTTTTACGGGGTCATTTAACTGTTTGAAGTCACGTTTTCGGGTTTTCTTGAAAAACGTGCGCTAAAGCTTTATTAGCGATTTAATACATTATTTGGATCTGTTCTTCCGGAATTTTTCCCACATGTTCTTAGTGTGTAATTAGGGTATACAAAATAAATTTATAACCCCAGTGAAGGTTACATACCTCCTAAATAATTAAATACGCATCTTCACGTTTTGTGACTTTTACGCATTTTCTTTTTTTCTTTTTGGTTTTATTTCTTCACCAATGATCTTAAGGACTTAATTAGCCTTGGAAATCATAATTACATAATTAATTAATATATTAAGGTTTGGGGTATTTCAATTGGTGTTACCACGTGTTGGTTACATGCACTTGCAAGTATCTTGTGATGTTGTAGTGCCATTACCATGTGCGGGAGCACAGGCTATTACACGGTGCACAAGAATTTTCGTGGCCTCCAACCCATCCCCTGAGTTCAGGGAGGATGCTTATTATGGATGTGGATCACGGGTGGTTTGATTTACGAAGAGTCTTACAGGGCTTAGATGGTACTTGAGCTTAGCCAAGGGTATGTGTTCAACATTTGACAAGTGGAAACATCTCGGGATGGCTTCAACTTTGCCTATTGCTTTGTGTTTAATGCTTAACAATAAACAACTTGGAGCCTTCAAATGAAATACCCCAAACCTAAATATGGTGATTGAATAATTATAATATGGTATTTAAGAGCCTAATAGTGCCTAAAGAATTTTGTTGAAGGAAATAAATCCAAAAGAAAAAAGAGAAAACGCTTAAAAGTGAAAAACATAAAAATGAGCGTTACGTGACCATAGGAGGAATACAACCTCGACAAGGGTCTTATATGGATTTCCAAGGCTTAATAATGCCTAGTTAGTATACGGGAACAATTCCCGAAGAAAACGGATCCATAAAATGAATTAAAATTGCTAATAAGCTTTAGCGCATGTTTTTCGAGAAAACCCGAAAACGTGAATTTAAGTGATCAAACAGACCCGTCAAAATTATGGTTGACTATATAACTATAATTAAACATTAATGGAAGCTTAATAACCATTAAAATTAAAGAAACGAGAAAAACTCCGAAAACGAGCCCGGTTAGTGAATAGTGCTTAAACCGGGTAAATAACGAGCGTTTTTGTAAAAGACAAAAAACGCTCCCAGCTTATGTTAATTAGTGGGCCTTTTTAAGAGGAAAATAACCCTCTCTCACACACTTAACTAGCTAGAATAATTACATGGGTGAAAAAGCAAAAAGCAAAAAGGGGTTACTTATCCCTTTTCCCTCTCTCTCCTCCCTTATTTCTCTTTCCCTCTTCTTTTTCCTCCTCTTCTTCTTCTCTGCCGGTTTCTTCTTCTCCCCTCTGCTAAACAATTCTTCCTCCTTCTCCCATGGCTCTTTGCCATTCTCTTCCTTGCCCAAGCTTTGATAAAGCTCCAAACAAAATAATTACTTATTTGAACTCCCCTCACCAAGCTCTTCCATTCTCTATTTTCAAAATTCAAATGGATGAAGTTGAACTCCATGGGTGTTGGCCATTGGAAGAGAAAACTACATGTTCTTGGAGCTTGGAGTCTCCTTATTTTTTAAGGTAAAGAAAAATCACAAACTTTCACCCCGTCCTTCATTTCTGGGTGGCCGGTTTTTGACTCCCTATTTTCCCTTATTTTCATTCCTTGAATGAGTCTTGTGCGAGCTTCAAAAGCTTATGGGGAGTCCGCCTTTGATACTTGGCAAAAACCCGTTTCTAGGGTTTCCAAGGTAATGACCAATCTTAGTGCTTTAAGCATTTAATTAATGAGTTTAGTGTTTCTACTTAAACTCATTTCCTTTAATTGAATGTTAAGCTGGAGCATTGGAAAATACATTGCCACTTGACTGAAAATGGATGGAAGAAGAGAAGACTTGGAATGAGAACTTGAGAAATTTAAGGTAAGGAATCTACCTTAACCCTTATCTAATAGTTTTAGAATATTGGGATGGGTAAATGAATGAATGATCTAAAAATATGAATGAATTGAAAGCTGTACTGGAAATGTATTTGAGTGATTTGAGAGAAAATTGTGAATTGATTGTTTGAATTAAGGGCCTTGGAGCCAAGAGATTGAGATTTTGTTTAAATTGTTGGTTTGGTGAATTTTGATTGGTTTGAGTTCTGGTAGGACCCTTTTATGGGTGTGGCTAGTTTTGGATTGATTTAGGTGAACAAATTGTGTATTTGGAGATGTTAGAATTGTTGGTAAGTTATGGCAAAATTTTAGTGGAAATAAAGTGTTTTAGGTGTTGTTATGAGTAAGAACAACCTAGGGAATGAATTAGGATTTGTAAGGGATTTAATTGGGTTAGTTAACTACTCTTGATGGATATAAGAGTTGGAAGAGGGATAGTGTGGAGTAGGCAAAATCTGTAGCAAGGAGGTTTAAGAATGCCTTGGAATAGCTAGAAAAGAGCTAGAGAGTAAGAATTTGAAAATGAGGTTTGAACTTGTGCATTAGATGCATTTGTCTAAGATGAATTGGAATGGCCAAATGGAGTTAGAACAAAGTGCAAAGTGCCAAGGGAAGTTTAGAATGCACAAGTGTGCAAATGCAAAACAATGAGAATGGAAATTTGTAGAAATTGAGCAAGGATTTGAGTAGGGATTTGACCAATGATTTGAGGAGGTTTAGTGCATGATTAATTTGTGTTTTAAGATGGTTAGACATGATAGAAAAACATGTGGATTGAATGGGAATTGAAAAACTGCAATTTGGCAGCTTTTTAGCAGGGTCCGGGACTTGGTCCTTGGACAAAGTCCCGAACCACACCCAAAATAAGGCCGAGAGTGTAGAACCACCCTTGGTCCGGGACTTGGCCTAGGTACAAGGTCCTAAACCACATGTTTTTTTAGCTGAGAGTTAGATCATGAATTGGTCCAGGACTTAGGGTAAGGACCAAGTCCCGGACCACCCCCAGAATTCTCCCGAAAGTGGTTTTAAGGGTTCTAATGAAGGGGAATTGATTGGCATTGGTTTTAGATGTTGTTTTAGACTTTTTGGTGACATGTAAATGTCCTTAAAAGGATAAACAAGTGCTAGAAGTGATTGAGAAGTGAGAACTTAAATTAACAAGAGTGAAACCGAGATAACGGGATGACGGGGTAAGTACAGGAGTAGTAATTATTTACGTACCGTATGAGCTTGGTATTAATAACAATTGTTTGATACATTATTAGAGGATCATTTGTGAACCGAGCAATGTGAGGTGACACAGTAAAAGTTAAACCAAGGTGTAAGGTATGCTTTTCTCATGCCCCGTATGCTAACGGTGCTACTCTGATTTGTGTGCTTGTGTGCCGGCTTAATCAAGATAAAAGCAAGAAAATGAACTATTGTGTGATTGTATATCTTGATGCATGTTGTGTGCGTACTAACCTCTCTTGTATGACTTCGCGGTCTAGCTTAGTGTTGTAGACCGACTCATAGTTGAGTAACGGTTGGTTAGTGACTCGTAGGAAGAGTCGTTTCACAAATAGCAAAGACGTAGAAACACACTATAACTATCGAATTGAGAACAACGATAATGCAAACTTACAAACTCATTAGAACGTGAGAGAGAGTTGTACGGGATTAGTAAACTCCCGATAACGGTTAGGGAACCGAAATGAACAATCCACAAAATAATCAATAGTGGAAAGAATTGATGTAACACCCCTACCGTCTCCATTATCAATACACAAGGAGCGGAATTTCTAATACAACCGGGGTGAAACAATGCCATTAGTCACCCACGTGACTAACAAGGCCAATCCCAACTTAAATACAACAACAATTACGATATCGGTCTGATGGGTCTTATCCCGGGTACACTATACAAATGTTACTTCCATTACTTAACAAATTCACAAACCAAATACAACCTTTAATTCCTATATATACAATACAATATCCATTCCACACTATACCGAGTATCTACAATTCCCAAGTCCATGATGACCTTTCGGTCTTACAATTCCATAATACCAACAATACAATTATTAACAACTACCCTTGCTTAATCACAACCCCATCCTACTCTCGAACGGTGACCGACTTCATTGTACCTGAAAAATGAAAACATCGCCCCAAGGGGCTCAGCAAAATTGCTGCATATGACTTCCGCATACCCCGCGTACTAGCGAGGGTACGCCGACTATTTGGTCGAGAGCATGCGGTTCATTTTATTTCAATCAGCATGCATACACATACATTATATATGTACATTCACAATCAAAGTTCACAACGAACACAAACACTAACACACACATCAAGGGGTTAGTTTATTATGTTCCTTACCTAGGCTTGAGGTTTTCTACCTCACTATGCCTTACTCACTTGCTCATTGTCTCATCCACTCTCTTGGGTACTCTCACTCATAATCTCAACTCAATACACAAGTTACAACTCAGTTCTCTCAAGTCTCAACTCAATACTCAATTGGTACCTCAATCAAATTCTCAGATCAAATACTCTATCCTAAAAGGCATCTTTAAAGTCTTAGCCACGACCTCCGGGTAGGGTCATACTCAAGACCCACCACCGGGCTTACAAATACAAAAGGAGCTATGTATTTAGTTCCACAAGTTCACCAATGTCCAGTTCTCTACCGGACTACTCCAAATTCCCAAAACTCCTCTCTCGGAGTCATTATACAATCACAAGGATCAGCCTAGAGGTATCTCTCTCGATAACATCTATTGGCTTAGGGAATTCTCAATGTCTAGTATTCTAAGGTTTAAGGTCTTACCCAACTTATCGAATACTCTCATGTTCGTGACATTGTTTATTTTAGTCGGTTCCTCTCATTGGGGTTCGACTATATTTCTAAGAGGTTTGGTGATCCCTTACCCATACATTATTTCTCTCATGGTTCAAGTTTGAACACTCATCTATCCTCCAACTAGAGGTTACTCTATACTTCCACCTTTATTAGTTTTGTGGATTAAGTCAATTCAGTTCTCTACTACGTTATCGGGAGTTCTAGTTCCCGTACAGTTCTCTCACGTTCTAGAGAGTTCGTAGTTTGTGTTATCGTTTCTTGGTTCGATAGATTTAGTGGGTTTCCACGTTTTTGTTAATTCACAACTTGGACTCTTTCTACAAGTCACTACTCAAACAAGACTCAACTTGGAGTCGCACTACCATACACAATCACATTCAAGAAATTCATTCACAATTCACATTTCATGAATTATACAAACTTTAGTTCACAATACAAACCAACAAACAACAATACCATACAACCACCAATAAGTGCAAACAATCCGATTCGTGCATTTATCTTGTTAGGTGATCACACAATCAAACAAGCACACAAATCGGGGTAACCAAGTTAGGATACAGAGCATGAGGATACCTTCCACCGGGGTTGACTTTACCGGGTGTTCCCACGTTCCTCGGTTCACACTCGTTCCTCGTGTCTTACTCTTGAACCTAATTACATGTCAAATGGTTCTATTAATATTAAAGCATTATGGTGTGTACATAATTGCTACTCCCGCACTTACCCCGTTAACGTCATTTCGGTTTAACTTAGTGTACTTAATTCCTTAACTTACTCACTCACTTCCAACACTTGCTTATACTTCTTAGGACCTTTATAAGTCACCAAACAACTCCTAAACATCATCTAAAACCAATACCATTCAATCCCCCATGTTTTAAAGCCTTAAAAACTTTTTATGCATTTCTGGGGGCAGTCCGGGACTTGGTCCGGACCCAAAGTCCGGGATCTATGATTCTATGTACTCTCGGCCTGATTTAATACCCTGGTCCAGGACTTGGTCCTGGACTAAGGTCCCAGACCAAAACCTGTTTTGAGTCTCGACCATTTTTCTATGGGGTCCGGGACTTGGTACATATCCTAAGTCCCGGACCCTGCTAAAAAGGCTATTAATGTGATTTTTCGCCACCTAATCAACCCTTAAACCACCCTCAAACTTTCCCTAATTTTCCACAAGTTTCCTACATAATTAATCACCCAAAAACATGCTATAAACCACTCCAAATCCTTGGTTTAATCCACCACCCAATTCTTTCTCAAATTCAACAAAATCCAAATTCTCACATTTTGCATTTTGCACTCTTATGCATTTCTAACTCCTTCTTGCTTGTTTTTACCTCCTACCAACCTCAAACCTCACCAAGTCCATCATTGGCCATTACAATCATTCCTACATAAATGCCCTTCTAAAACCCAAGTCCAACTCTCATTTCCTAAGTCTTGCACACTTACTCTTTTCTAGGTTTTTCTAGGTTTCGCACTCTTATTTGCTACAGTTTTTTTTACCCACTCTTTCTAGTTCCCCTCCCCAAATGCCATTTCAAGGCAATCACTCAACTCTAACAACACTACAAACACCTAGGTTCTCCAATTCACTAATCACCCTAAAGCACTTATTTTTCTACCAAAATTTTTGCCATAACCTCCCTATAAACCTTACATGTCCAAACTCATCTTTTTCACCATTTTCAATGCTAAACTAGCCACACCCTTACAAGGTCCTACCAGCACATAAGTTCAACCAAAAATTCACCAATATCTCTTCAAACAACAATAGCTCAAATCTCAAATACAATGGCACCTAGGCCCCTAAATCAACACAGGTTCACATCACCCTCAAATTCAATCAACTACATTAATTCACATAGTTTGGGTTCATTATTTTAATTTAACCCATCCCAATTCTAAAATAATCAAATGTGCATAAAGGTGAGTTTCTTACCTTAAGCTCACAAATTCTCCTTTTCTTTTCTAATCTCCTCCTTCTCTCCTTCTTGATCAAATCGGTCAAATGGCAATGGAGTTGTGCCCAACTCCATGCCAACACCCAAGGAACACAAATTCAACATAATTAAAATTCTAAACCCTTGGGAACACACTAATTCAATGAAAGACTTGAAACACCATAGTTAGGGTTTACCTTTTGAAGCTTTTTAAGAGGGACTTTCACCCATGAATCAAAGGGGAAACTCCACCACCGTTGGAGAGTTTAATTGAAGCTTAAAATCAAGAAGAAAACAGGTGTGAGAGAGGGCAAAATCGGCCAGCTCTACAAGATGGAGAAAAATGAGGTTTTTTCACGGAGATTTTTACCTTGGTTGAAAGAGGAGACTCCGAGCTACACATTGGTGCTATTTTCTCTTCAAATGGGGAAAACCCATGGAGGTCAACTTCATCCTTTTGGAATTTAAAAAAGAGAGAAGTGTAGAGAGGATGAGGGGAGTTTAAATATGTAATTTTTTTTGCATTTGGAGCTTGGAGGAAGCTTGGGCAAGGAGGAGAATGAAGAGAAGCCGTGGAAGGAGGTAGAGGGGCTTCAAAATCGGCTGCACCAGAGGGAGGAGGAGAAATTGCAACGAAGGAGGAAAGAGGAAAGAGATAAGGGAAAAGGAAATAAAGAAGAGAGGGAAAAAGGGGTACTTGTACCCTTTTTTGCTTTTTGCTCATGACTTAATTAATTAGCTAACTAGTTGTGGAGGGTGATTTTTCGGTATGAGGGGGGTCTATCTAAATATGGTCTGACTGAGAAGCCTAGATCCTAGAAAATGCCATTCTGTGGAGGGTGAAAACCGTTTTCTGGCATCCCTCAAATACCTACTAAATCGTCCGTCTTTCCCAGAAAGCATAAGGGGAGTGTAAGTGGACACTACACCCGCTCTCGATGGGCCCCATGCGGACTTATGCCTCTATAAGGCGGAATTGACTAGAGTCGCCACCTAGTTTGACCTAAGAACTAGGAAAGGAAGAGAAGGGTTCTAAGAACCGTTGATTGACTCTGAATTTGCTGTTTATGGACAGGACTTAGCTGGTCGCGTCAAAGATTCTATTGTGGGTTCGTACTGGGTTACACCCCTTAGAAGTGGCAACGACCACGACTTCGGATTGGTGCCCGGAAACCTCAGTTTCCAATTGTCGGGATTACTTCTTTCAAAACCTTATTAGAGAGATTCAGTTAAGCCAAAGGATAGGGTTGAGTATGGACTGAGGAAAGGATGATTTCGAAGAGTTAAGAATAGACCCGTCTTAGGGTGTTGGTTGGAGAAGTTTGTTTGAACTTGAGAAGTTTTGATTATTTTTAGAGGTTTGAGGTTATTTCGACTTTCACGGGCATGAGAGGATGCTGGAGGGAGTTTTTGGCCAATTTTGTGAAGTTCAGGGGTGTTCGGATCATTTGGTGGAATTGAGGGGTTTTTCATGTTTGTGAAGTTCAAATCTTGAAGTGGTCAGCTTTAAGACGTTTCGGGTTTCTGATGACTAAGGTTATTCGGGAGTGTTCAGGAATCGGAGGTCATATGTGATTTGGAGTTGGTTCAGAAGAGGATTGAGAAATGTTTATAGTATCTGAGGTTCTATGGGAAGGGTTGGATTGGTTTATTTTAATTGTCTCTCTTAAAGTTTTTAAACCGAAAAATTGTTTTTGTTGTAAAATGGCGGATAATCCCGAGGGATTACCTTATATACCCCCTCGAACACGACCCTTAATTAATGGTAAATGCCGAGGCTCGAACATGGGGCAATGAATTTATGTCGAAAAATAGGATTTAGAGAGAAACACCATGAATGAGATGTTCTCGGTCGAACCCTAATAACGTCTCTAACTCCCGGGTTTTAAAACATTAAAAAAATAAAAAAAACATTGAAATCGAGTGGAGGGAGTTAGACGATTCTAAAATCCCGGCTGCAACTAGGAAGGTCGTTACTTCCCTAGCGCCCCGCCTTGTAGAAATCTAGGCTGCAATTAGGGGAGGTTTGTGTCACCCTAACGCCCCGCCTAAAGAGATCCAGACTGCGACAAGGGAGATTATGACCCCAGTGCCCCGCCTCGGATTTTTATTTTGGGGAGGGAGACAAGTGATGTCTAACTAGGAGGAAATTGTTTTGAAAGTGTTAGACATTTCATGTTCCCCGAAAACAGCTTACTTTTAGTTTGAAAACTGAGTTGGAAAATGTTTGGAGTTGTTCAGAATTCTCGATGAAGAAACACTAATTTTGAGAAATTTTTTAGGAGAAAACTTTCTGTATATGTGAGAAGAACTTTCTGCGTTTTGAGAAGAGTTTTGTGATGTGAGAAGAGTTTTTCCTTTAAAATTCCACAAAATTGTTTCTTTGAAAACTTGATGAAATTTGGATGAAATAGTTGTTTGAAATCTAGGAAGATAGATTTTGGATTTTGGATTTTTAATGGAATTTACAAGTTAAGTTGAGTTGAAAAGGAATCAATTTTGAAAAATGAGTTGGGCTTGATTTGATTTTGGTCTGACTTGTATTGGAAGATGAGCCGGGTCAAAGTTCAAGTTGAGATGGGGTTAGTCAATGCTTGGGTCAACATTTTTTGGTCAAGGTCAACTTTTTTGGTCAAGGTCAAAGTTTTCTGGTCAAAGTCAACACTTTCTGGTCAAAGTCAACGCTTTCTGGTCGAGGTCCATGTTTTTGCTCACAGTCAACACTTTTTGGTCAAGATCAACACTTTTTGTTCAAGGTTTTTACATTTGTGGACTTGGTTTAACTTGTGTGGACTTGGTTTGACTTGTGTGGATTTGGATTGACTTGTGTGGACTTGGTTTGATTTTGGATTGATTCTTATAAACTTGATTTGATCTTTGTGGGTTTGGTTTGGGCCAGCTTTGAATTGGGCTGGGCTTTGAACCGTGGACTTGGGCTCTGGGTCGTGGACTGGGGCTCTGGCCGTGGACTTGGGCTCTGGGTCATGGACTTGGGCTCTGGGCCGTGGACTTGGATAATGGGCCGGGGACTTGGATAATGGCCCGAGGACATGGACTTGGGCCGAGTTGAATGTGCCATTGGGCCGAGTTTGGGAGTTGGGCCGAGTTTAGGAGTTGGGCCGTGTGTGTTGGACTTGGGCCAAGGGTTTTGGACTTGGGTCGGGGGTGTTGGACTTGGCCGGGGTGTTGGGCTTTTATGGTTGGTCTGGGTTTGGTAATGGGTCGGGCTGATTCTTAGGGCCGGATTTTAGTGTTGGCCAGGCTTTGGATGGGCCAAGTTTGAGGGTGGGCCAAGCTGGGTCTTTGGGCCGAGTTGGCTAATGGGCCGAGTTGGCTAATGGGCCGAGTTGGCTAATGGGCCAATTTGGCTAATGGGCCGAGTTGGCTAATGGGCCAGTTGGCTATTGGGCCGAGTTGGCTAATGGGCCAAGTTTGCTTAATGGACCGAGTTTGCTTAATGGGAATTGGGCCAAGTTAAGTGATTGGGCCAAATTCTGTTTGGGCTAGAATCGGTGAGGAATTTTGAATTTTGGGAGTCAAATGGCCTGGAGAAGATTTTTTTATATACATATACATATATACATGTTTTAGGTGTGTGTTTTAGGGTTAGGGTGTCGCCACCACGAGATTGGTCAATGACCTATCAGTCCAGGGAGACCCCTCTATCCTAATGGCTTGGACTAAGGTCATAATAACTAGGGCTTAAATAAAAGGCTAATCTACAGATAAGACTAGCCCATATTAAAGATAAAACAACACACATGTACGTTATTGAACAGGCATATGAAGTGAATGAAATAAACGGCATGGGTACTGCATGAGGAAATCACAATGGCCAGCAAGACGATCAATTAAATAGCATATGCTTGAAGAGCAAGCGCACGGATTAGCCCAACATCGGCAAAAGTGGGTATCCTATCTGTTAGGTTTGTACAGGAGAACTTCTAACTTTGTTTAAACAAAAAAGGTTTACATTCTTGTTTGCCTTCCTGTATCACGAGACTTCAGTCCTAAAAAGAAAGCTAGACAGAATCTAATCAATTTCTTATAAACTTCTCTTGTTGTGATTTGTTAAGACTTTAAACTGGGAGCTTAACTACTTACTCATCTTCTGCTATCTCATTTCCCAATTAACAGATGGAAGAAATAAAACAATTCATCTTCTGCTATCTCAAGACTTGAAACCAACGAAGAATCGAGTTTCTAATTGATCTGTTAGTTGTTTATTAGCCTCTTCATTTTTTTGATCAAACAGAGGCTCTAAAAGTGAATCAGACGATATCAAGTTCTACAGCATTCGAATGATGTAGGTGCTAAATTCATTATTTCTGCCGAACTACACAAATCTGCTTCAAAGTGAAGCCTATTTTTAATAACCTGGAAATGACAAAACTCAATCCCTGGTCATTAAATCCACTTGATCGCCTTTTACTACTAGTCTTGATTAGCCAACTTTCACGTGTAACTATTTACCTAATACCAATGCGAACAGTACATTACATACTGAAATCAGAACCCTCAGGAATACACTACTGAGCATAATCCATAATCACACCAGAGATGAGCAAATAGGTGGCTAAACCAAACTCACTCACGAACAGATGTGAGGAGCAGCAGAGTAGCATAGCAACAGGATGTGGAAGAAGGAGCCATTTGAAGCACAAAGTAACGATACTGAGCAGAGTTACACGAACCATTCAGGGCAGAAAATAAAACCAGAGTGGGGATAAATACCAGATAACGTAGACAAAGGAACCTCCTGCAAGATAACCAATGAAAAGTAAAATAACACCAACACAATCGGTGGTTAGTTTCTATAGTTTGACCAGAGAAAAATCTAAAGGTAACTGATAGTTAGATACACTTTACTCATATGTCTCACAGTCACTTTCACCCATTCTCACCGTAATGCAACTGTCGATTCATCAGTAAACTCGGGCAAGCATAATTCGTGAGGTTAATCACCATGAAAACAACAGATAGAAAGTACAATGGCCTTGTAACAGTCAGAAAGAAAACCGCATAACACTATCTCACAGACATTTCCAGATCATATCTGGTTGATGCAAAAAAAAATGATACCAGACGCGGTGCAACATCCGAGATGATTCAAAGAATAACAACCACAAAATGGGTTTGTAATAACAAGATGAAGTTCATGGCTAGGAAAGGGGCCCGTTCACGAATCGAGAGACAGCAATGAGAGAACAGATAGTTCAGTCAACGGAAACAGACCAGTTCATGAATTGATATACCACAACAAGATAATATAAGGTACAGTTACTGGAAGTGGACCAGACTAGTAACAATGTTAGAGGTAGTGAATTTTGGGTGACTCGAATGTATATATACATGTGAGGCTAAGGTTATACACCACTTCTCCGACCTGTTTGTGGACTTCGTTGTCCATACTAGGTTACAATGTACATACCGAAAGAAAATCTCAAACAAAATAGGTGAATAAATGGGATATATAGAGGGCGATTTTCATTCATTAAAAACACAACACAGGGGACTCCGAGTCGGAGCTCATACGCTTTCTCTGAATTATTTTGAAGATCCCTGAGCCCATCCTGGGTTAGGCATCAGCAAAACATGGGTGAAAAATTCGAATAATCAGAAGGGGAAATGAGTGCGAAATAAAGGAAGATAGAAAAGGAGCGAAACGGAACGATCGATTGCCCCCAGTATTTTCTTTGATTAAACGTGCGAACAAGTCTCATCCTCACAGGGTTGAGGCTTATTCTTTGATGTGGTGCTTCCTAACCTACACTCGATGTGGTCGGTGTTTGCACTCATTTCTCGCTCATGGTCATAACTTCTAAACCATTGAATTCGATATTTGATGGATTTACGCATTTGATCTGTTACTTTCACGTGATTGGACACACAACTATCAAGTCGGAAGTCTTTAAAGCTTATAACGTGGCCATAGGGTGTGATGAAAGACGACGGGATCATGGAGGGATATTTGAGGTATGTGGAGCTTAAATGGGTGACCAAAGCTGCAACTTGCGTCTTCTCTCGGATTCATCTTTATTGTCTTGAAGTTGTCTGGCTGCTTCATGTTGACGTTGTTTTCGAGCTTCTGGACCTGGACTTTTGGAGTTGTCCTTTACACCATTTCTCTTTTTTGTCATTTGGACTTCTTCGAGGCGCTTCGGGTTTGCCTTTTTTTTCTTTATCCTTTCTTGACTTTGCCTTCGGGGTTCTTGTGTTTCCCGGTTTTGGGCTTCGAGAGCTGTTTTGATGTGAGCTCTTTGGATCCTGTGTCACTCTGGGACCATTTGCGGATCACTTTGTCATGCTGACAGCGGCGTTGCTTCTTTGGACTGACGAGAACGTTATCTGAGAGCCGGACTCCTCGCGTCCTTTGGTCACCGGGTCGGACATTCATCGTTGGCTGGGTTATTTTGTGGAGTTCATAATATCGAAAAGGAATATATGAAAGGCTCAGCGGGGGTGCCTAGGGTTTAATGTCAGGGTTCACAAGCTTTTGGCTACGTGGTGTTGTACCTAGGTGCTTCGTCATTCTTGATAGTTGTGTATCCGCTCTTTGTTACTTTTCGCAGGTCTAAGAGTAAATTTACAAATTATCTCCTTCGGTCGGAGTTATGCCGTTTATTTTACCTTTGAATGTGGTCTCACCGGAGTCGTGTAAAAATGACACGCTCGTTCACTCGTGGTTTTTCCGCTCAAGACACTCTCGTGAATTTCACTCAGAGACTAGTTCACACGCTTAAACGAAAGATTAAAGATGATGATCCTGAACTCAGATTGCCCCCAGCATTGACCTGGGGTTTATGACAACACTTAAACGGATGTGGATTTGGAACCGCTTCGTGGGTTATTTGGATATTATGTGGTGAGTTGTGGTGTTTGGTTAGCCATGTTCGAATTTTTAGAAACAAGAGACAAGTCGTTCCATTGCATAGTCAGAAAATGATTACTTCGTGATCCTTGAAAGACGTGAGTGCTCTTTTTTTAAAAAAAAAAGTTTTTTCGAATAAATGAATGATGCCTTGTACCAAAATTATGAAACATGAACTATGTTTTATTCAACAAAAAGAATAATGTTGGAAATTACAAACTCAGGAAAACTACCGAAAACGATTCAAGGGGACTAACTACTACAAAAGTTGAAAGACAACTAATCAAGAAAAGAAATGCATTTAATGAGAAAAACACTAAAAAACAACATTTCTGATGATGCCTGGGCACGCGTGCCCTACGCTCCCCACCATGTTCTTAGAATTGGAGCCCTTGGTCAATCAGATCCTGGATTCTGTGTTGTAGGGCTCTGCAGTGGTCAGTGTCGTGACCGGGCAGCTGATGAAAGTGACAAAATTGATTAAGATCCTTCCCCAAATGAGTAGTTCCTGGCCTCAGGGCGAGCGGTTGCATCGGATATCTTCCTCGAAGCTCCTCAAGTGCTTGTCTTGGTGTTCGGCCGATGTCTGTAAACTCTCTCTGTCGAGAACTCCGTCGGGAGGGTTCTACTGTCCCAACGCTCCAACCAGGTCCTCTTGACTGTCGATCACTGCCCTCCTCATGTTGCCTGGTTCTCTTACGGGTGCAGCTTTGGATGCAAGTTGCTGCTCCTGGTTGTCTGATCACTTTCCTAAGTTCTGTAGCAATTTCTTTGACATTCTCCTCCGATCCTCGGACCCTAATGGAGCCAACTTCAATGCAATCATAAAGGGTGTTGAGAAGCCTGTCCACTAACTCATCCCGAGCTTGACGCTCGGACTCGAGGGAAAGAGCCTTTGCTTTCAACTCTTCGATAACAGCAACGTAGTTAGATTCCACGGCGTCCATGGCAGCACTATGCCTCTGCTCCATGGCTTCAATGGTGGCCATGTGCTTTTGTTCCAAAATTGCGAGCTGGGCTTCCATGTCGATTGGACCGCACTTAGGACTTGAGTCTACCTGTGTTCAAGGTGTCCATTATTAGCTAACAAAAGGAAGTGGGCTGAAAGATACTAAGGTGAGAATGACGCTTCACGAGATAGATCAAAACAGACTTAGGCTGAAAGCGAGTGGGCCAGGATACCTAGAGAATGAGGTGTTTGGGCTGGAGTATCTCTCAGACTATGAACTGGAATTTGGACTGAAATGTAAACAGATGGCTTTGATTGGGCCTGAGAGATAACACCTAGATCTAGGGTTTTGGACCAGGGCCCGAAATAGAAGTCTACCTAGACTAGAATGAGCCCTTGGGCCGGAATGTGTTTGGGCCTGGAGTAAAGCACATGGGCTGGAATGGTCCCTAAATCACAAATGGGCCTAACTTTCTTTGGGCCAGAGAAGATGGTTGCTAAGCAGAAAAAGATTTTATTTTCAGAACTTGTGGGTTATTTCAAGTTCAGGTGGATTTCTTTTTTTTTTGGGCCTAGAACTAATTGGATAATTCAAATTGGGCCAGAAGAGAAATCACCTAAGTCTAAGCTTTTGGGCCGAAGCCCGAATGACTCACATATTAAACCAAACAGGACCTCTAGGCCGCAAACAAGCAGAGCCGCCAATTCGGGTTGGGCTAGGTTGATGTAGGAGAAGTTCCTATCAATCTCTAGGCTGGGTAGTGGGCCGATCATACAAGCAAACAAGGCCCACACAAATTCAACATGTCCTCACTTGGCGTTTAAATCAAACTGGGTATGGATCGATCCGGAGAGGTGCTTGGGGCATGGGCCCAGGTCACCTCAAAGGAATAGGGCTTGCACGCTATTCTCTTTGGGCTTCCCCACTTTTTTCACATCACCTGAAGGTGTGCGTCTGCGGCCGGGTCTTTGACTGACCAAACAATGGGCTAGGTAAGGACACTGCCAGGAAAACGCTTGGGGCTAAGGCCCAGGTATTAAGGGGATGTGGTTAGACGACATCCTCCTCTTTTCCCCCGCTTATTCACATCACCTAAAAGGTGTGAGTCCCTGACAGGGGACCCTCAAACGGGTCCCGGGATGAAATCAGTTTAGGTGGACCCTCGCTCTCATATGATGCAGGGGTGCAAAAATTTAAAGTGCGCACGAAAGTAAACAACAAAGTAACAAAGCCATAAATAAACAATTTTTCAAGTTAAGCCCTCTTTCTTAAAATTAAACAAGTTAAAATTAAGAATTTATCCCCAGCAGAGTCGCCAGTCTGTGAGCCTCGATTTTAAACCCTATCCTATGTTGATTAAAGTTGATTAGGATCTAACCGGGTTTTAGGTCCACTTATCTAAGATTAATAACTATGTCATATAACAATAATTATTAAAACCTAAGCTAGCTCACTGGAACCTATTATGAGTCGCCACCTAATTTTTACCTAGATCAAATTAGGAAAGGAGAGTTCGGGTTCGGGGGCTTGATATTCGACTTAATTAGGGTTCAATTACTTTCATTACCCTTCCTAGGTCGTTTTTCCTCTACTTGGTTTATTTACGGCTTATTACGAGTCGTTTTAACCTAAGTGCGCGAGCCTGTTTTTTTTTGTGTTTTTTAGCATTTTTTGACAGAAAATTAAAGTGAAATTGAAAGTTACCTAAACTAGGGTTTCGGAGGCAGAATTAGGTCAAATTTTTTTCCGTCCGTGGCCACGGACCTAATGTCCGAGACCACGGACCCTAGTTAACCTATATGAAAAATAAAAGTCGAATTAAATAGAAAACGAAATTGTAAAGTCCGGGGCCACGGACAGGCCGTCCGTGGGCCCGGACATTATTAGAAAAACCTAAATTTTTAAATTTAAAAACTCGCCGCCGTCCGTGGGCGTCCGGGCTTACGGACAAGGGTCCGGGACCCCGGACATGACGTCCGTGGGTGCGGACCGCCCTCGGACGGCGGCGTTAAGGCTGTTCCCGAAGGTGTTTTTGGCTCAAATTTTATGGGTGTGTAGCCTGAAAGATGTACAATGCGTTAGTGATCGAAAGTTCTCAATTTGAATTCGAATTATGCACGAAACTTGGTAAACAAGTTATTGGACAGAAGCTTGAATAAACAGCAATACAGAAGCGTACGAAGGTTAGTTTGAGCCCAAATTTTGAGGCAAGACAGATAATACCGTGGAGAATTAGGGAAGTGGAGTTCTACCTGTTTTACCTTCGGATTCACAACGTTTCTTCACACCGGGATTCGTCGAGTGCTCCGTTGATGGCAGACCCGAGAGGATTTCGACCAAGCTTCTGGTTGTTGGTTTTCTTGCTGTTCTTCACGTTTTGGAGGTTTTTTGTGGGGTTTTGATGATTATTGGTGCTTTGGGAATTGGAAAACGTGTTTAGATGGTGATTTCGGGGGATTTTCGTATGATTTGGGTGGCCGGGTGTTGGAAAACGTGAGAGAGAGAGAGGAGGCTATCTTTTCTGACTCTCTAGGGTTCTTGAGCATATGAGTTCTGATTTTATCCAAAAACCTATCCCCTTATATAGACTTTCTTAAAGATAAAGAAAATCTAGTAAAAGTAAGATTTTTCGATATTTTAGTTAAGTGACTTCCCAAAGGAATTTTGCTGTGAAATTTAACCACGTGTCAAGGATGGAAATTATGAATTTTCTGAAGTGGAATCGGATTTTTTAAATGTTGGAATATTTTAAATTGAATTTCTCATCAGATTCAGTCAGAAATTGCTAGAAAATTATTGGAAATTCGAAAAATCAAAATTCCAACGCCATTATGCTTAGAATGTCATCCTCTATCATGGGTTAAAATATCAAAACATTTCGAGCTGATTTGGGCATCCTTTGGAGGAGAGAGAAAGCTTACAAGAGGTCTTAGGAGCCTTTAAAGATTACCAAAACGCCCCTGAAAGTGACGAAGCTGCTCCCCATGCCATGCAACGTGCCGATCGGGCCGGGATCCCTCATCGCTTGATTAAAATGCCTCTCACAACACCAGTACCTCGTAGACCCTAACCAGGGGGTCAAAATTTTGGGTATAACAGCCCCATACCTTTTTTTTTTGTTGTTTCGGGTTTTATGATGGGGTAGACAAATGACATACTAAGGCTTTATTTGAGTCATTTGGGCTTAAAATGGGTCCAAACTGAAGCAGGCTCAGGTCCAAAAGTCATATGCTATGAAAACAAAATAAAAAGGACGCTTGTGTAGAGTCTCGAACCCAAGACCTCCACCCTCCTTCCTCTAATGCTCTACCAGTTGAGCTGTAATGACTTTCAATAAGTAGCGGGAAATCAAATAAAATCTATGCCTCGTGCTGAGATAAATAAAGAAAACGATTTCAGCCTGTACCAGGAATCGAATCCACAATCTATGGGTTGCATAGTGGGCACCTTAACCAGCTGCGCTAGGTCAGATTTCAGTATATCAATGGAAGAAATATTATAAGAGCTCTAAATTCGACTGAATAACTTTGTTTTTCAAGAGCTATAAATCCAAAAGAAAGTACATGCAATAAAAGGAGAAGATTAATCTAATGCATGAAATTATGAAAAAAAATGAGACCCAAAATGTAGTGAGATATAAAATAAAAAGAAAGCGTAAGTACATGAAATAATGAAAATTAATGCGCATAATGAAGATAAAATACTTAAAATAAATGGAAAATAATGTAATAAAAGGACACACAAAATAACAACAATAAGATGGTAATACGGAGAAAGCCAAAGGGAAGTACCAAATAATAATAAAAGTATAAATCGATCGGGTACATAAAATAATGCAAGGAAATAACAAAAACCGTGAAATATTTTAAAACAAAAGTGATAAAATAAGCGTACAAAATAAAGTCGTTTCAAAAATAGATTACAATAAAATGAATAAGAGTAAAATAAGAACAAAATAAAAATAACAAACTAATAAAAAGGCTCGTGCTCCTCTCCCATTGGAAATGTGAGTTTTTAAATGTCGGAGAAAAATAAATTCCCTTAGTCAAAAAATGGGGACGACCACCCTGTTTCTAGAAGCATGTTTATTTTCGTATTTTGGTTTTAATATCAAACGGGTGAGAATTTTTGGTGTCTACAAATGGCTCCCCTTGATTCAATTCTGCAATAGAAGGCTTGCGGAATTGGATCAAGGTTGACGGGGCACCAAAAATTCTCACTAGGGTTTTACGGGATATGTTCAGATGCGATCATGGATAGCACGCCGAGTGAACGCGACGGGAGAGAAACAAGATAACCGAGTACACGAGGACTTAGGAGTGCCTCAACTGGACCTCTTGATATCCAGTCCTAGGGCTTATGACGGGCCTAGAATGCGATTGAAAGTACGAGGACTTAGGAGTGCCTCAACTAGATCTCTTGATATCTAGCTATAGGACTTATGCCGAGCCTATAATACCAACAACCCGATTCGGTTTACGGTGCACGAGGGCTTAGGAGTGCCTCAACGGACCTCTTGATATCCAGTCCTAGGGCTTATGTCGGGCCTAGAATGCGATTGAAAGTACGAGGACTTAGGAGTGCCTCAACTAGACCTCTTGATATCTAGCTATAGGACTTATGCCGAGCCTATAATACTAACAACCCGATTTGATTTAAGGTGCACGAGGGCTTAGGAGTGCCTCAACTGGACCTCTTGATATCCAGTCCTAGGCTTATGCCGGGCCTCGAATGCGATTGAAAGTTCGAGGACTTAGGAGGCCTCAACTAGACCTCTTGATATCTAGCTATAGGACTTATGCCGAGCCTATAATACTAACAACCCGATTTGATTTAAGGTGCACGAGGGCTTAGGAGTGCCTCAACTAGACCTCTTGATATCCAGTCTTAGGGCTTATGATGAGCCTATAATACTTTGATGGAGTTGTACAGAACTCGCTGTGGTGAAAGGTTGATCTGAAATTGAATTTAGTTGCATGTTGGTTCAGGGTCGGACGCTCTCTGACGGGTCCTTAGATTCTCAACGAAGGATTTGATCTTGGAAATTTTCTCTGGTGTTGTCTCCCTTAACTGCGTGAGTGTTCGGGTTGATGGGATCGGGTGATTCCGATATATATGGTCAGATGGTTCGACGTAATCTCTTTTTGTTCTTTTTTTTTGGGACCGTAATGGTCAAGCACGATCTTGGTGATATTGGGGAGGGCTTTAGCCGATGACTCTGATAGTTTGACGGCGGCCCTGGTGTCGCACTAGGATGGCTCCGGTATGGCTCTGAGATGGCTCCGGTATGGCCTGTTGAGATGGCTTCGGTATGGCCTGGAGATGGCTCCGGTATGGCCTGGAGATGGCTCCGGTATGGCCTGGAGATGGCCCCGGTATCGCTCTGAGATGGCTCCGGTATGGCCTTGAGATGCTCCGGTATGCCTTGAGATGGCTCCGGTATGGCCTTGGGATGGCTCCGGCATACCTGAGATGGCCCCGGTATGGTCTTGAGATGGTCTTGTTGAGGCGGATTCCTTCATAGGTGATAGTAATGACCTTGTGGTTCAAGGGGTGGATGGTTTTTTTATTTGGGACGGGGTCGCACCCTGAGAGGGTTGCCTACGTACTCAACTCCCTGTTGAGATCAGACCTTACGTAGTTCATAACTTTTGGCGAGTTAGGAGTTTGGTGGCGAGGAGGGATGTCTTGCAGGGCATCTCTTTGAACGGTGCCGAAGACTTTTAGCCCTTTGCTTTGATGACTGCGCAGTCTTTACATTACTCAGAGATGGCTGTCGTGTCGGTCGACGAAGGAGACAGGCACTATTCCGTGGCTTCCCCTACGAGGGGGAGTATACTCATCTTTCTCTTTCCATTGTAGGATATTATGCTGAATCGATGGATGCAAATCATTCTATATGCATACTATTTTTTTGAATTGGATATGATTGAATGCAAAGGAAATGTCGTGTCAAGGTGAGCTCAACCAAGAATTCTAGTTAAGCCAGATCAGTCACCCTTAAGCACTTCTTTCTTGAAAAATTCCCCCGAAAGAGGTCTCTCGGGATCTCTTATACCTTTCCGTTTCCTTTCATAAGGTCAGTTAGGCTTTCTTTAATCGGGGTGATGAACATCGTTTTTCTCTACCTTTCGGACTTCTTTGACACTCGTCGTGCACGATTGTATTGACAAGATCGGACGCGTCGTGGCCTTTCATATTTCAAATTTGGTACTTTTCGAATCGGGCAAATACCATCTCTAAGTCGGAGGTCTTTCAATGGGTTATAACGGGGCTGCAGGGTATGTCACATGGGACTGGAGGATTTGTTTGGATTGTGGAGCTTTTGTGCAACGGAAGATATGCTTCACCTTTGCCATGGATGGAGTGATTTTAGACTCCTTTCGCATTTGTGCGGATTATTAGGTGTTCTCATTTTGGTTTGCTACTTTCTTTGAGTAGTCTATTCGCACTGCTTTGCATTTGACGTATTCGTTCTTATCTACTCCTCAAGTGGGGATGTTTCACGCAATGTGGGTCATTCACTTCCTCTCTTTAGAGTATTTTGTGTTTCGTTCCTCTCACTTTCATCCTCTTTGGGTATCTCTTTCAAGTTTTCGCCCGTGTTTTAAGTGGTGGGGGAAGGAACCATGGCTCCGGCTCTTTTCATCCTCTTTTGCAAGGGTGAATTGTTGTGGGATGTGGACTGATATATCGTGGAGCTATTTTGGGAAAAAGGTTTTCAACGAAAGGTTCAGCGGGGTTCACTAAGGGATCATTTTCAGGGTCAATAAGGCTTTTTGGCCTTGTGGAGGTTTTCTTCGATCCTAGGTGCCTCGTCATCCCTATTGACAGATATTTGTTTCCTCTACTATTCCCAATTCTGACATGAATGGTGACGCGCTTTTCTCATCAAGTATTTGGTTCCATGAAAGGAGATCCTTACATGGTGCCTCGAAATTTAAATGCATCAATCGCTCTGGGTTTTGCACGCTCTGTGTTTCTCTCATGCACTCGACTCTCACGGGAGGTTAGAGATCTTTTCAAACCTTTTCGAGAAAAATGATACAAGAGTTTGGTGGCCTTTGATGACTTATGTGACTTTCTAGAATTAAAGATCAGACACACCTCGAGACTTGGGATATGCAAATGCAAATACAATTAAACTAAACCTGATGCAGATGGTAATGATAAATTTTTCAAATGGATGCATTTTTTGTTTGTTTTTTTTTTTTTGGATTTTATGGATGCATTTTTTTTTGAATGCATTTTTTATGGATGTATTTTTTTGGATTTTGAATGGATGCATTTTTTTTGTGGATGCATTTTTTTTGGAGGTTCAGACATAATATCGTTTCAACCGTCGAGATTGACAAGGCTTTGAAATTCTTCTCGTCCAAATCCGTCAGTAATACGGCACCATGAGGGGTTATTTCTTTGACCAGATACGGGCCCACCCAGTTCGGTCTGAATTTACCCCGTGGGTCTGGTAAATCTTTTCTCAGTTCTTTCAGGACGAGATCGCCCACTTGGATATTTCGTTCTCTGACCCTCTTGTTGAATGCTCTAGCCATTCTCCTCTGGTAACCCTGGATGTGATATAGTGCCTGTAGGCGCTTTCATCGAGAAGAGCTAGGCTGTCATAGCTTGTTTTAACCAGTCGCTTTCAGCAATTTTGAGCTCGTTAGTGACTCGAAGAGTTGGGATTTCAAGCTCGATCGGCAAGACACATTCTGACCCATACACCAAGGAATACGGGGTGGCTCCGGTTGCAGTTCTGACAGTAGTTCGGTAACCCCAGAGGGCATAGTGCAGCTTTTCCGGCCAATCTCTGTATGATTCAACCATTTTTGACAGTGCACTCTTTACAGCTTTGTTGGCGGCTTCGACTGCTCCGTTAGTCTGAGGCCTGTATGGAGATGATCTGTGGTAACGGATGTCGTATTTTTCCATGACCCGGATAGTGTCTCCGTCGAATTGAGGACCGTTGTCTGATACGAATTCTGAGGGAACCCCGTATCGGCATATGATGTCTCTTTCGATAAACTGAGCAACTTGTCTTGATCCGATATTCGCAAACGACCGTGCCTCTACCCATTTGCTGAAATAGTCTATCGCCACAAGGATGTACGGTGTCCATTTGAAGCTTTGGGGTGGATTTCACCGATGATGTCGATTCCCCATATAGAGAACGGCCAAGGAGCGGCCATGGCTGTTAGGGGTAGGGGAGGCAGGTGTTGCAAGTTAGCATGCGTCTGACATTTGGCGCACTTTTTCACAAATGCGTGACAATCGGCTTCCATTGTTGTCCAGTAATACCCTAGTCTGAGGATTTTCCGGGATAGGGAATGTCCTCCAGCATGGGTCCCACATACTCCCTCGTGGACATCTTCGATGATCTTATCAGCCTCTTTTTGGGTCACACATAAGTGTTGGACTCCATTCGGCATTCTCTTGTAGACTCTGGTTCCGCAGATCACATATTGATTCGACATTCTTCTCAGCGCAATGCGGTCCTGCTTAGTGGCTTCTGGCGGGTACTCTCCTTTTCTGAGGAAATTCTCAATATCCATGAACCACTCATCTTCTGTTTCCTCTGCTTCGATCGCTCCAACCTCGAATGAGGGTACATTAGTCATGGTTATCCACAAAGGAAAGTACAGTGAGCCGGTCGGTACTTGGACCACCGAAGCCAAGGAGGCTAAAGAGTCAGCAAAGATATTCTGGCTCCGGTTCATATGCTTGAAAGTCACGTTTCGAAAGCAGGTGACTAGGTATGAGAGGTAGTCGTGATAGGGGATCAATCGTTCTTCTCTGATTTCCCAAGTCGGTTGACCTGTGAAATAACGAGATTAGAGTCACCGAAACCTCTAACTCCTCCACTTGCAATTCTAACGCCATTTCAAGCCCCAGGATGCAGGCTTCGTATTCTGCCATGTTGTTAGTGACTGGGTAATTGATTTTTACCGCAGCTGGAAGCAGATCTCCCTAGGGTGGATCAATAAGATCCCGGCCCCTTTACCCTTGTGGTTGACGGCACCATCAAAGTACAACTTCCAACAGGTTTTCTGTAATGTCATTATTTGCTCATCTGGGAAGTCATCATTGCCGAAGAACTTGGATGCTACGGGGCATTCTGCTAGATGCTCGGCTATGGCACTTCCTTTGATGACTTCTGAATTTTGAAAGTGATATCGAATTCAGACAACATAGGGACCATCTGGACAAGCGACCGTCAAGAATTGGCTTTTCTAGAAGGTACTTTATAGGGTTCATGCGTGCAATCAGATGAACCTCTTGCCCTAACAAGTAGTGTCTTAGTTTCTTCGTAGCCCAGACCAAAGCAGCGCAAAATTTATGGATGTCGGGAGTATCGTGTTTCTGTATCAACCCATTTTTTACTGATATGGTAGATCGACTTTTGCGCGGTGGGGATCCCTGTTCCTGGGCCAGCATGGGCCCATTGACGTTTCTCGGGCAGTGAGGTAAAGGATCATGGCTTACCCTCCTGGGGGGGTACCAAGACTGGCGGGTTCTGCAGATAGGTTTTATCTTTTCAAATGCTTCTTGACATTGTTCATCCAGACTTTAGACGTATCTTTTCAACAGACGAAAAATAGGCTCACAGGTTCGGTTAGCTGCATGATGAATCTTCTGATATACTGAACTCTGCCTAGGAAACCCTGATTTCTTTTTCGGTCTTCGGAGGAGACATTTCTTGAATGGCTTTTATCTTATCTGGGTCTACCTCGATTCCACGGGTTGTGATCATGAAACCCAGAAGCTTTCCCCCGGTTACACCGAATGTGCATTTTTCCGGGTTGAGTTTCATTGATATTTTCGCATCCGCTCAAAGAATTTTCTCAGGTTTGTCAAGTGGTCCTCTCGTTGGGCAGCTTTGACGATCATGTCATCTACGTACCTCCACTTCCTTGTGGATCATATCATGCAATAGTGTAGTGGCAGCCCTTTGGTATGTGGCTCCGGCATTTTTCAAGCCAAAGGGCATGTTTACATAACAAAAGGTTCCCCACTGTGTAATAAAAGATGTTTTTCTGGTCTTCTACAGCCATTCGGATTTGATTGTAACCTGAAAACCATCCATGAAGACAGTAGTGCATGTTGGGCAGTTTGTCAACAAGGATATCAATGTGGGTAAGGGAAAGCTGTCTTTGGGGCTGGCCTCGTTTAAGTCCCGAAAATCGATGCACACTCGCACCTTTCCATTTTTTTCGGACGGCTACGATATTGGCTAACCAGGGGTAGTTGACGACCCGGATAAAGCCGACGCGTAGCAATTCTCAACTTCCTCTTTCACTTTCAGTTGATGCTCAGGTTTCATTCGTCTTAAACGTTGTTTCTTAGGTTTGGCATTGGGATACAACGGTATTCGGTGTTGGACAATGTCAGGGTCAATCCCAGGCATGTCTGCGTAACTCCAAGCAAAAACATCGACATATTCGGTTAGCAAAGAAGTCAGGTCCCGTTTTTCTGTTTCATTTAGACCCAAACCGACTTGCAAAGTTTTGGGGTCATCAGGTGTTCCGATATTATTGCTAGTATCCTCTACAATCTGGGTGTGAGTGGAATATTGTTCTGTGGGAGGCATATTCCTCATCATATTCCTCCTCTTCGGCCTCAAGAATTCGTAATGAATCAAACGTTTGAGAAGACATAATAGGCGAATAACTTGAACAAACTAAATTTCCATTAATATCCGATGAGCTTGGGAGCTCTGAGATTGTCAGAAAATTGCCACCATTTTTACAAGTGAAAATAAATGGTGGCGATCCTTCCCCTAGTGATTCTACTTGCGTTGCAGATGTTCTTTACACTGATAACTGCATTCATACTAGTAATAACTGCCATCACTACTGCTACTATCATCATCACTACCGATTAGACTAACTACGTAAGGCTCCTGGGAAATCAGCCCTTTCTCATGATAGACGACAAGACACGCTCCATGGCCATCCACGAGGGTGCGGGGTCTTGATGACTGGTTTGATCATGACACTGCTCTCGCTGCTCCTCGGGCGTTCCTTGGTCGTATCCCTTGTCGTCATGGTCTTCAGGGCATGAGTTGAGGAGAGAATAAATGGTCCACCAGCTCCCCACTCCATTGTCTCGATCCTCCTGGCCCGAGCTACTCTGCTTATCACAACTCACAGATACATGAGGTTCAAGGTTAACGATAAGAAAGAATCTGTAGGAATTCTTACGTGAATCTGTCAACATCATACCTGGTGTTTCCGTAAATCCAAACCGGCTCCTCGTCTCCAATATGTGCTGTAGTGGCTCCACCATGCCTGCAGCTCCTTGCCTAATCCATTCCCCTTTTGTAGCCCATCGAGACATCATGTGCTGCGATGCGGGGCTATAGATACTAGGGTCGAAGTAGAGAGGAGTGATGGAAGAAGTTTGACTTACCTGTGAATGTGGCTTCGCCACTGTGAAGCCCCGAGCGTCAACCCTCGACCCCCGGTGTGTTGATCTCAAATAGTGGGGACTCAGCTCTGGCCTCTCCCAAAACCTCCACGATTCGTCCCCGTGTTGAATTTTAGCTTCTGATGGACGACTGAGGGGACTCCTTTAATTGATTGATGAATTCTCGCCCAGCAGCAGAAGGTTGAAGGTGGAGGATATGTCTATGACCATCGCTTCGATGGCCAGGGGACGTCCTCAATCAGGATTGGCAGGGAGATGGTTCCTAAAACCTTCCTATGGCTGTTGTCATAGGCACTCAACGTCATGTCTACTGGCTTGAAGTCGTTGAGTCCCATATGACGGGCTACTCGGAGCGGACAGACATTCACTTCAGCCCCATCATCAATCAAAGTTTAGGGACCTGGAATCCTCCGGCTTCACAGTATGTAGAGGGCCTTTCCCGCCTGACGAGGGATCTCGTCGTCGGTGAACGTTATGGAGAGATCAGGAGTCCGGGATAGGTGAGCTATGATGTTTTCGACTGATATCGGCCGCTTCCTGTCCATTCCTAAATGTCGAGCTACTGCATCTTTGTGCTCTTCTGAAATTGTCAGCAGGGACCATATTGTGATAGGTATGCTGGTAGTCTTCAGTTTTTCATCAGTTCTTCTTCTCCCACCAACTTGTTCTCTGACTCATTCAGAGTAAGGTCTGGACTTTCTGTTGCAGTGTTTCTGGCCTCTGTGAGCTCAGAGGGTTTGAAATGCTTTCCTGAGCGGGTTAAGTGATTGATTTTCAGGGTCATTGCGGTGTTTTCCTATCCACTATCAGGAGGGGTACCTTAATCGCGGTCATGGCCGGTGGATTTTCATCTTCATCTGTGATCATGATCACATTGCACATGGCAGTATTTCTTTTTCTCTGTTTCTCAAAGATTTTGTGGTTGCACCAAGCCTCAACAATTTCTAGTGCTCTCATCTTCCTGTAGAGGTCTTCTGCCTCAGAAGTTAACATCAGCAAAGTTTCCAAATCTCCTTCTATCTGTCGCCCCACATCATATGGAAGAAGGATCGATACTTTCCCTTGATACCTTAACTTGTCGATGGCATTTTGAGTCTGATCCTTTTATTCAAATACTCCCTTAATAAAGGTGTGTGTCCAAATGAATTTCTGGGCGGGGACCTTGAAGGTATTCAACAGCGGTGAGGTGAGGATGCGACAAATAAAAAGGGTTTTTGATGGGTTGTTTTCAGATGATTCTCCGACATCATCCAATCTACAATTTCTCGAAGTTCGGTAGACTTTCCTCTTCTCACTGAATCCGATCATGTTCACATGTCGGGGAATTGAATTATTCTGGGTATTTGGACCAGCTTTGGAAATTCGACCTCTCCAGCGTCGATCAAATCTTGGATAGCGTGGCGCAAGGCTCTGCAATTATCTGTACTGTGTCCCTTGATCAAGTGGAATTCACAGAAGCTGGCGAGGTTGGTTCCCATCTGGGTAATCCTGGTTGGGTTTCGGGTTTTGTCCCAGCAAAAACCCACTTTTCTTCAGCTTTTCAAGGCTTTGTCCATTGACATTCCAAGCTGGTGTAATTCCTTCTGGGTTGAGCTTGATAGCTGTTTGGCGGGTGGGGTTGCAGAATAATTTGGTTTTAGCCCGCTGACCTGGGCCTGGTAAACTGGAGGTTGAGATTGATTGCTTGGAGGAGTAGGGACAAACTTGCTGCTGTGTCGTCTTAGATTGCCTGTTTTGATAGTTTGACTGTCGGGAAAACGATCCTTGGAAACTGGGACCCTTCAACTTTGTCGATGCTAGCTCTTCTGCGGCCGTGGCAGCCGCTTTCAGATGTCTGAAATCACAAATCCCCAAGGATTTGAGGTGATCGAGTAGGGATTTTAGGCAATCGATGATGATCCTTATTTGCTCATCTTCACTGGGGCGGTCTAACATCTGGCCCGCCTTCTCTCCACCTAGTGAATTCCATCACTGTCTCATGGTTCCTTGGTCTCATAGTCTCTAGGTCTCTCCGGGTGACCCCTAGGTGAGTATTATAACTATATTGCTCCACAAAAGCTTGGTAGACCTCTTCCAACTTTTTCCCGAGAAGTCCGTTCTTGACACCCAAGTTTGGGCAGACCCTTCGAGATAACTGGGGAAGCAGATTATCTTCATTTCATCATCTAACCCATACATAGTCATGACCCGGTCAAACTGGGCGAGATGGTGCCATGGTCCCCTTTCCCGGTGTTTAGAGATTTCAGGCAGTTTTAAATTCTCAGGCAACTTGGAGTTTGGCTTCAGTTGGAAATGACGAAAACCCAACATCTTGGCTCTCTCCCCAAGCTGCATCTCTACTAGCAGCTCTTCTTTCACAGATTTCTTCCAGTCCTCCATGTTAGATGGGGGGTTTTAGTAGGGGGGTGAGTATGAGTGTTGACCCATGCATGGATTAGGTGACTTGATGGGTGTGGTAGTAGCTGAGTGTGGGGAATAGCTTCTTCGA
>JAIOTZ010000963.1:0-41632 GCA_023374045.1 Limonium bicolor
GATTCCAAAGCCAACTTGACCACCCATGTCACTTGATTGGCTAATCTTCCACAAGCATATGGTAGTCTTTCATCCAATAGTTCTCTTACTGTCAAATTTTCTACCGCACTATTATTTGATCTGAATAAAGTTAGAAATTCCCTAGGATGCTTCCCCATCATGATCTCCAATGCAACAACTCCAAAGCTATAGACATCACACTTTTCTGTTGCATGCACCGTGAATGCCAACTCTTTATGATTGAAATAAAAGTAGAATTAGTTGCAAATATGTACAAACTTGATCATAATAGTAGATAAGAATGTTTTTTATACATTGGAGATAAGAGATTGGAATTTAGGTTCAATGTATTTTAATGGTTACATCACCCAAACATAATACATAAATTTATTAAGATGATGATGGCTTGAAATTACCTGGAGCTATATAGCCATATGTGCCAACAGTTGATGTCCAAGTGGTCACATTTGGTCCAATAAATTTGGCTGTGCCGAAATCCGCCAGCCTTGGATTAAAATCTTCATCCACTAAGACATTGTTAATAGATATGTCTCGGTGTAGTATCGGTGGGGTGCAATCATGGTGAAGATATGCAATTGCGTGAGCTAATCCCTTCACAATGTTCACCCTTCTATGCCAGCTCAACTCTACTCCTTCTTCAGCCCCATATAAAACATTTTTCAAGCTACCCTTTTCAACATAGTCATAGGCTAGATACATCTTTTCTCCTCTAGCGCAGAATCCATGAAGTTTAATGATGTTCCTATGCCTCACTTCAATCAATGCTCGAATCTCATTTTCGAAACTCTTATAATTCAGCATGCATGGAACACTAGTATCGCTTGATGTATGGAGAGTATTACGTTGCTTGACAGCCACTACTAAGCCTGACGGAAGATTCGCTCTATAAACATTACCAGACCCACCTCTTCCGATCCAATACTTTTCATTAAAATCTTCAGTGGCTTCAACAATCTCACCAAACGTGAACCTTCCTTCTCTATCCCATATAAGTGGGTTAGACTTCTTTGGAGAAATAATGCGACGGGGTTTCTTAATGTAGAACACTTTAATGGAAGCAAATAATAAAGCAAACAATAAGATACAAGAAATGGGGACTACCACTTTGATGATTACTCTTTTACTGTTATTGTGGAAAATGAAGCCACATGGAGACAAGCCTCGAGCATTTCCACACAGCCCCATGTTTCCATAATACAATCCTTGGTTAAATTGTCCACCTGGTATAGAACCTGAGAGGTTGTTATAGGACAAGTCGATCGACTTCAAACTGATCATGTATTGGAGTGAGGATGGGATGTGTCCTGATAGATAATTATGTGAAAGATTCAACTTTTCTAGTGAAATGAGCTTGTCTAGTTGTTGAGGTATTTGGCCTGAAAGGAAGTTGTGGCTTAGATCTAACAGCATTAACTGAATCTGCCCTTTGTTGCCCAGTTCAGATGGAATTTCACCATAAAATCCGTTGTGGCTCAAGTTCATGCTCCATAAGGCTTCACATTTGGCAATCTCTAACGGGATTGGACCAGTTAAACTATTTTCTGACAAGTCGAGGATGTTTAGCTCTTTTAGGCTACCAAAACTCTTAGGAATATGCCCCGTAAGAAGATTGTGCCGCAAACTAAGATTTCCAAGAAGGCTCAGCTTTCCAAGTTCATCGGGAATAGTCCCAGAAATTTGATTTCCATTGATGGTTAGCGCTTGCAACCTGCTTGCTTTCCAAAGCTCCGAGGGAATCGAACCTGAAATGTTGTTGTTGTCCAACTCTAAAATTGTTATGTTGGCACATTCTCCCCATAATGGAGATATTTCACCATAAAAATGGTTGTCTCTCACATTAACATAATAAAGATTTTTGTGAATTCCAAAGACATTTGATATGTTCCCTGTGAAATGGTTCTCTTCCAGCCGAACCCTGCTCAACCTTGAGCAGTTTCTTAAGCAATCTGGGACTGGACCCGTGAAATTATTATTATTGACTGTAAAACGTTCAAGAGAGAAGCCACTACACAAGTAAGGTGGAAGCTTGCCAGAAAAGTTGTTGTCCGTGAAAGAAACTTCGGTAAGATTGGGGCTCTTTCTACCTAGCTCCTTTGGAATGACACCCTCAAACTTGTTGGATAGTAGAGAAAGTGACTGGAGGTTTTTCAGTAAACTAACTTCTGTTGGGATTTCTCCAGAGAACTGATTGAAACTAAGATCAAGAGTGACTAATGATGTCATATTTCCAATCATCGGTGAAATCTTTCCCGTGAGATCATTGGACCATAAGCCCAAAAGAGTGAGGTTCTTTAGCTTCCATAGGGTAAAAGGGATTGTACCAGTTAATTGGTTTTGATGAAGATATAATATCTGTAAGCTATGTAGATTACCAATCTCTAATGGTATTGAACCAGTCAACGAGTTGTTCCCAAGGCTTAGATGTTGAAGGTTTTTCAGCAAACCAATTTCAGGGGGATGTGGCCGATGAGGAAGTTAGCTCCCAGGTTCAAATGGGTGAGCTTCGAAAGTACTCCAATGGCAGGAGGAATGGTGTCGTAGAATGCATTTCCACTAAAGTTGATGCTCGTGAGGCTGATGAAAACAGAAAGATTAAGATGAAGAAGTGAACCTGCGAGTTTTGAGTTCGGGAGATCAATCGCGGCAACGTAGTTGTTGGATGGGTGATGACAGCGGATCCCAGTCCAATTGAAGCAGATGTTGTGGATGTTTGAGTGAGTCCAAGATACGATCAAAGAGGAGGAAGACAAGCTTTTCTTCCATTGGATTAGTGCATGCGCGTGTTCATTGATGTCTGATGAAACCACGTAAATTCCTCTAGGGGAAAGTAGAAGGCAAACAAAAACGACAAGACAAGCTTGTAATTGCCTAGTCATAGCTTCACCCATGAGTGTGTGTATGTGTTTTTGTTTTTTGCTGTTGGGCTTTTTGCTGCTGTTACGGTAGAAGAAAGAGAGAAGCTGGTGAAGATTGAGCTGATGAAATCATTACTATATTATAGTACTGCGTTTTATACATATTAGAATTAAACTTTATCAACCACATTTATTTAAGGTGGGTGAAATAGTTTTACTACACATTACTCATGTCTACAGTGAGTGCAGCAAATGTTGAATTTGCTTCAGGAGCAAAGCAAATGTTGAAAAGAAGCAGACAACATGTCTCTTCCAGCACTATAAAAAGATGCAAAAATGAAGGTATTTTGAATCATCGATGACATAAGAGCATCCAGTATTTTTCTAACAATACACTGCAGCATGCACGGATGTTAACTAGTCCAGAATTGATAGGTGTGATGATTCGTTTTTTTGTATCAGTCGTTTCCTCTTCTTTTTTATGACAGTGTGATGAGTCATGTGTTGTTAAGCTATGTTGTTGTATAAGTATTGTAGAATCAACTGATAAAGTCGTGCTTTTCCACCTTTCATTTATTGACGGATAAGCCCTTGGACACTAGGACATACACCCATCATCTTCAAATGCGAGCATTGTGCGCGAATCAGTTATGTGCAAGGCCAACTGTTGACAAACCCGTACTATTTTCCCACGCGTTTCTCCTAGCCAGTAAATTAAACAAGTAAAGACGTGAAGAAAATGAGTGGAATTTATTATATGCATGCAGTTTACGAAACTAAACTGGTGACCACAGAGGAGAAACACGTGGAATGTACTGCGACAAATTAGTCTGTCAACAATATTGTGCTGTTGGTGCAATCTGTATACTATCAAATAGGGTAACCCAAACTTTGCTCCTATAAATGTTATTAAATAAGGCAACATAGGGTTGCACTATTTGATTGAAGCAAAAGGGGCAAAAAAAGTATCATGCCCTAACAGATATACTCAATTAGTGTAAGTTTAAAAATCGCACCGTTAAGTGTATCCATATAGATTACTGAAATGATCAACCGGTGCGAGAAAAAAAGTTGTGCTCTAATAGAGAAAATCTATTGGTGCAATTTTATCTCGCTCCAACAGACTGATGCTATTAGTGCAAAATAAACCTTTTGCTCTAATTATATTGATTACATGGTGCTGTGATTTATATAGTTGGAGCAACCGGTTTTGTGCCCTATTAGATATACTCAGTTGGGGCATATGCTTATTTTGCACCAATAGGCTATAGAAATCAGAGCAAAGAATTTCACTCGCGGTCATTTTGCAACCCTAACTGGTGATCAAGGAATGGAACTCACGGTCATCTTCATTCTCTTCACGCAAGTCAGGGCCTTACCTCCCACCATAGAACTTCATCTTTCTCCTCTCCACTGTCATCTCACACAACCACCCGCTCTCCCACCTACGCTGTCGACGATGTATGTGGTCGGCCTCGAGTTCGCTTACACTGTCGACAAAGAAGACACAGTGATTTCCACTACGACACTGAGAAAGGAGTATATGTTGCTGGTGGCGGATATCTACTGCGGCCCTGAGTATCCGACGAACAAGACCAGCAACACCACTCCAACCTGCGTTCCTTTGCCGCTCTCTGTCACCAACTGCATCACTCCAGTTACCGCCAACCCAACCCCAGCTCTCCCTTATTCTATACTTTCTTTTAAGAGATTTCATCACTCGAAGATACTGTTTTACTCTCTCGAGTTCTGGTTACCTCTTGCCGTGTTCTGTTTTTTCAGGCTTTGAAAATTGATAGCTGGTTAACTGCTTGGCCTAATGTCGTATATCTCTACTTGTGCGTGTACAAGGCACTGATGTTGTACTTTCTCTGATTGCAGAAATTCTGAAACAACACAATCCCTAAGGTCTGGAAAGTATGAATTGTTTGTTCCGTCTTTCTCTTCTTGTGCGTTCTGCTTAGTATATGTTGATTGGGATATATTTATTTATGTTGTTTCTGTCTGTTTATCAGTAATAATGATGAACATTATATGTAGTATTGTTACCTAGTTATGGACAGTTTGATCCTCAAAATGAATGGAATCTCGCTCACCAGATTGAAGACGGGGCTGAAGCCACTTCGAACCAGTAATATACTCCTACCTATTTCTTTCTCTTCACTCACGGTAATTTTGCAACCCTAACTTGCGAACAAGAAGCATACATGCTCTGCGCCTGTCTTCATTTACTTCTTGTATCTTCTCTCGCACACCATATTGAAGATGAGATTGAAACACTTCGAACTGATATTATACTCTAACCTATATCTTTCTCTTTACTCACGGTAATTTGGCAAATCTAAACTGGCGAACAAGGAACATACATTCTCTGTGCTTGTCTACAGTTGGGATTGAATCGTTTCTGAATTTTCAATATTGATCAATTCTGGCTGTTTGGAATTATATATTTGCTTGAACAAAATGAAGCAGAACAACAACCCTGATCAACTCGCTTAGTCGATCCCTACTGGAGTAATTTGTGAACTTGATAGTACGTATTATAGCTATGTATTCGTAGGTTGTCAGCCTCCTAGACTTCTGCTAACAGTCCTGAATAGCCTCTGGTTCATAGTTTTTTGATCACATGGATAACGTTTTTTAAACTATCTCTTAGAAAGTTTTATCGTTTTGCATTCCCTTGTAATGCTGAAATTTTCAGTCACTAGTTAATCTCCATGTACTTTCTCTCATGACTGTCAATTCATGTGATGTTGTATTTTGAGTGAAACTTTCTTGGTAGATATGTCTAATATGTGATTAAACAATTGACATACTTTCTCTTATATTTTTCTCTGTTTTTTCTCTGTTTTTTTCTGCTCCTCTAATAGGTTGACACTTGACAGAAGGGTGAAAAAGCTTCTTGTGAATAGAGCTGAACCATTGGCGAACTCCGCCCACTTGACTCTCGCTCAAAGCTGAGTGATCAAATTCGCACTTCATTGTGTTAAATTTGATGACTGCTTCTGAAATATAGGTGAGCCCCCCACAAGTTTGCTTCTTGTTTTGAAAGCGTGAGATCTACTTCACTTTTTATTTGTAGTATCAATTATTTTGAAATAAATTGAAATTTACTGTGAGCTGAACTTTCCCAACTGTAACCGGTATGCAGTGGTGGTGACTCCAAGCTGAATTTTTATATAATTTTTTGTTGGTAAGAGGATGTCATAGAATGATGGAAGACAATGGTGATAGGATAGTTCTCTTCCTGGAATGACTGTTCTATCAAAGTTGAACGAAATGTATTTAATCAGGATAACCTGAGACAATGTGATCATAGTTTCCTCATCAGATGCGTGTAAAATTGTTTATTAATTCTGTGATGCATATGTATGTGGTTGAGCACCGTTGAGATTTCTTTATTTGACAAGCTGTATTGCATAGCTAACTTTGCTATTCTTTTCCCATTCTTCTTACAGTAGGAAACAACAACTTCACATGCAGCCTTGATTTCAGGTGAAGCAGGGTGCCACTCTGGAGGACCATTATCAGTGAAAAGCCCCATTGACATTGGCGAAGCATTAATCACCCCAAATCCTTTACTCAGATAAAGCAGCAGATCTTCAAGGCTTGAATCATTCAAGCAATAGTGGTAGTACGATAGAATACATCAATCGAGCCTGGTGGGACACGATCCAGCACATAGGTGTATATATGTTGAATACAATACGAATAATTTGAGGATATCTGTCAGTCCAATTTTGGATTTGTAGTAAAGTTTTGAAGCTATTTTTGTACTGCATTAATGAAGTGATTTGCCAGCAGCAAGCAGCAGCAGCACTGCTAACTAACTGATTACCAGAACATTACTTGCTTGTTTTGTGGTGTTCTAGTTTTCTTGTTTTTTTTTTCTGTTTTTGAAGTTCCTTATAAGTAGTATGTAAATCAAAGGATTCTTTATCTAACTTATGAATAGTCTGTTTGGCCTGGTTACAGTCTACATATTAATTCTTTCTTGTATATGTTTTATTAGATTTAATTTTTTATCATGTGTTCGGAAATTGTCGTTGAACCATCAGAAGGTCCAATTGAATCCTCTCAGTCTCAGCAGTCAAATGGTAGGAAGAGAAAAAGAGTGGGTAAGTGCTAGCAATTTAAATTGTAAATCAGATTATACGTAACTATGTATATATGTGTCGCCTTGGATTTGCATATGCTGTTCATTTCATTTTCGGTATAACTAATCTCTTTTATCATTTTTTGAAGATATTACTTATTCTGTATAGTCTCTGTACGTAGATGCAAAACTTGGTATGGCAAGTGAAACTTTGGAGTCACTCCTTCACAATGGAGAAGAGAACAGGTGTGCAATCAGATCTCATGAACTATCCCATCACGTATAATTAAGTTAACGATTGGTCCATGGAGTACTTCAACTTGTTTATGTTTCCCTTATCTATGATTAATTGCCTGTAGCACATGTGAAAAGAGTAGGACGCAACATGTGAATCTTTACCACCTTTAACTCCATGTTGCTGGTTATACTTTCACCTTTCACTTGAGTAGAAATTCCCACTTCATGGATATCGGTGGGAGAATTCTCAGATACACGAGTTTCTTTTGATTTCCTAACAAGTGGTGATCTGCTGTTGCTGCGTCCTACTCTTTTATGGCTTCTCTGATATACATGTTGTTGCTGGTTTGTATTTGGTTCACTTGTAGCATATGTGAATCTTTATAAGGTGGTGCTTGTGTGATATACATTATGTTTCTGGGTACACGGTTGTTGTGCATATCTAGGCTGAGTGGAAAACTGGAAATTTGCATGTGTGTGGATGTTTGAACGAGACTCATTATTTGGTAAACTGCAGGTTTGTGGCCAGTCTGTACCTGCTGTAGCAGTGTGGATGTACATGGTTGATGTACAAGCATTGAAGCCACGTAGAGCATCCTGTAGCAGTGTAGTTAGTATGCTCTTTTTGTATGGTATGTAGGAGCTTTTGTGAGAAAAGGTTACAATCAAGAAGGTTGTAATAGTGTTATGAACTAACACAAACAAAGAAACGTTGTTACGATTATGTATAGAATAGTTATGAAATGTTATGACAAATTTTGTGGAAAATAATATAGTAAATATCATTTTTGACTCATCTTTTGTACTTTTCATGTTTATTAACAATTTAATTAACCTAATAATGAGATTATTGATGTTATAAACATTACAGAATTTTATTTTTTTTTTAAAGCTGAATGATCAAATAGTGCACTTATTTTTGCTCCAATTGTTGCATTAAATAGAGCAATGAGAGTGGACTTGCACTATTTGAATGATATCAAATAGGGCAAAATAACACCTTGCTCCTTTTGTTCTATATGTATTAGTGCAATACTTAAAACTTGCTCTATTTGTGTGGCCTGTGTGGTAGGATATCTAATTCGAAATGGGGCAAGGCAGAAAATTGCACTATTTGGTAAATGCAAACAGTGCAATTTATAGCTGGTGCACTATTAGTAAGTTATCAAATGGTGCAAAATAAAAATGTTGCACTAGTAGGTAACAATCAAATAGTGCAACCTTCACATGTCGCCCTATTTGTTATGTGGTTTCAACTGCACAAAAATCATCAAATGGTGCGATAAAACGATATTGCACTACTACTTAGTTGTCAAATGGTGCAATACTATAAGTCGCACTAATAGTTAGGCATCAAATGGTGTAATAAATATAACTTGCACTAATTGATTGTAGTCTTTTAGTGCGATTTTCTTTTGCCCTGTTTGTATTAGATCAATTAGGTATACTTTTTTGCACCAATTGTATTATCAAATAGTGCAATATAAAACTTGCACCAAAATTACTGTTGTAGGCAATCAACCTAGTGCAACCTTAGGGCAAGATTAATTTTGCACCAATTATTTTGTTAGAGCAATATTTTGATCAAATGGGGCAACTTTTATTGCACCAATTGAGCTAGTATGTTGTAGTGATAAGAGCATCCAGTATTTTTTCTAACAATACACTGCAGCATGCACGGATGTTAACTAGTCCAGAATTAATGATAGGTGTGATGATTCGTTTTTTGTATCAGTCGTTTCCTCTTCTTTTTTATGACAGTGTGATGAGTCATGTGTTGTTAAGCTATGTTGTTGTATAAGTATTGTAGAATCAACTGATAAAGTCGTGCTTTTCCACCTTTCATTTATTGACGGATAAGCCCTTGGACACTAGGACATACACCCATCATCTTCAAATGCGAGCATTGTGCGCGAATCAGTTATGTGCAAGGCCAATTGTTGACAAACCCGTACTATTTTCCCACGCGTTTCTCCTAGCCAGTAAATTAAACAAGTAAAGACGTGAAGAAAATGAGTGGAATTTATTATATGCATGCAGTTTACGAAACTAAACTGGTGACCACAGAGGAGAAACACATGGAATGTACACTGCGACAAATTAGTCTGTCTTGTGTTCTTTCGTCCGTAGTCTCCAACCAAATGAATCCCATGTGTCATCTTGTGAGAAAACAAAAGAATCAAATCGTGGGAGAGGAGAAATGGTAGTGGTACATTCCCATGAAATTCCGCTCAGATTGACCGACCGTTTAAGTTAGGGATCACGGCGGAGGATATGACGATGAAACGCTTGTAAATGTGTGTGGAGACACTAGTACATTCTAGGCACGCCTCACGCCATGAAGGCACGAGTCAGGGGCACTTCCAATGTAATCTAATTTTCACTATAAAAGAAGAAAGAAATGGTGCAATATTCTTCATGAAATGATATATATAAGTAGTTCAGAAAGCAACAAGAACAAAAGAACCTATCTCACTAATGAGAGTATAATTAATTTAGTAAAACGAAAAGAAAAAATATTAAAAAAAATATAGTGCAATTGCTCCTTCCTCGTAGCATCCAAATGAACATCAAGATGCCCGAAGAATTTTAATTCAAGACCGCCACAGTGCTTTGATTTTCAGACTTGACTTTGAGAAATAAGCTTAGAGAAAAACGACCCCGCATCATTTTGACACCATTCAGGACTTCACACAAAACCCCTGTTTGAAGAATAAGTTTGAAGAACAACCTCAAAAGGGATGAGATCTGGTCTTCGGGGGCTCTAACCAAATTGCATTGCGCCATGGGAGAAGCCCTTGCTAATTAGATATTGGACTTGACAAGCCTTTAAAGTTCCTCCGATGATGGTTTCATAGCTTCACACTTCGACTTAGATATTGCCCATCTCTATGGATTATTTATTCCTTTTATGATTAGAAGTAAACTTGACTTGTCATTTTGACACGGGGTTTTCCTTTCACCTACTCTTTTACTACAACATTTGGAGTGAGACTTAAGGATTTGTGAAGTGGCAATTAAGCCTTTGTCGATAGACTAGACACCTCTCAGCTTATCTGAGTTGGGGCTATGAAAGAGCTGTCTTGCGTTGAAGAATGATGCCGGGGCGGAATGACATTAATTACCGGGTTGTGCCTCAAGACAGGGGAGAGAACAACCATTAAATGAATTTCTAAGGATTGAGTTATGGTAGATTGAGTGATGATCAGTGACAAACTGACAGTGACAAGAGCAGCAGTGGAGGGGAGAATCGAAGTGGTTCCTCCAAAGTATTGAGACACCAGCATGATAGGAAATATTGTATTAGGTTCTCTACAGATTACAACCTAAACTGACTATATATATAAGATTCTAGAGAACATTCTAGATATGGGCTATTCTACTATGGGTCATATGGGCCTGTGCTCTATTACTCTCCCGCAATCTGAACGTCGTTAAAAACAAAGTTCAGATTGGAAGATTACAATTATTGAAAGATAAACTAATTTGTTTCGGATCATCTAGTCAAATATTTGGAGGAGATGGATTTTGTTTCTTGGTTGCCAGCATTTTTTTTCTTGGTGGTCGCCATTCTCGGTCGCCGGATTTTCTGATTCTCGGTCGCCTGATTCTTCTTGGTCGCCAGATTGTATGCGTGGTTGCCAGATTTCTTCCCATTCAGCCCACATACATTTAACAAGAAATATCTCCAAAGATACTGCTAAATAAAAAAAACAATAATAATAATAATAAAAACAAATGACTACTAAAATAAAATAAAACAAGAGACAGAAAGGTTTCACGGCAGCGGCTGCTTTCTTCTCCTCAGTTAACTTCTTCTCGGCAAGATTCTCAATATTTCTTCATCGGGTGAAGGCGACACTTCTCTCCCTTCCACTTCTTCCAACGCAACCGAGCTTCTCCTAATCATCATCTTCTTCGCCGCCATCCTCAGGTCTCGCATCAGCTTCTCACGCACATCCTCAATCTCAACCAAATCTTCCGCCGCTGGTCCGGGAGTATGTTTTCTCACCGGAGACTCCGTAGAGGTCGTGGGTTGAGATAAATTAGTCTCGGATCTGGAGAGTTTTGTGCAGCGGAGAAGTCTTTGGTTTCCCCATCTCAGATGATTAAGTGGGAGGTTGAAGTTGTGGAGTGGATTGGATGATCTTCCTCTCTGGACTGACGTCCCTCAGTAAGTATTTTGGATGAACAAGTATAGAGAGGGGAGTGGGAGCGGTGCTGACAAGGAAGTTGGCTTGGCTGGAGCGAAAGAGAAAGGAAGCTCGGCGGCGGCAAAGTGAAGAATAGGGTTGAGGATTTTTTTTTTTGATGGAGGGGCCAGGATCGATGAGGGGTAAAAACCCCTGTATGGCTGTGATACCATATTGAGACACCAGAATGATAGGAAATATTGTATTAGGTTCTCTACAGATTACAACCTAAACTGACTATATATATAAGATTAGAACATTCTAGATATGGGCTATTCTACTATGGGCCATATGGGCCTGTGCTCTATTACAAAGGACCGCTTGCATCACTACCCGATAAACTTTTGCATTTAAGTCACCTTCGGTCACATCAATTTGGGCCGCCTCATCTAATTCCCCCGCTCATTTGAATCTGACAGATCCCCAGAAGAAAACCGCCCCACATTAATATCTGCTTGCCTTCCTTATGATAATTCCAAAATAGAGAATCCCGATGCTACGTGGAAAAATTACATTGCCCACCCACCAGGTCTAAGAGATTATCACAGCCCACCCATGACCTTTGGAATTTAACATTGCCCACCCATAAGGTTTCACTTAATTATATTTCGTCATACTCATTAGTTGTTTCTGTTAGTTGCTGGTTAAGATTGACTAGTTCATTTTAGTTGACCAAACAAAATTAGAAGAAGGTATGCGTCTCTTCTTCTTGCGCTAGTCTTCGAATTTTCTCCTCGCTTTGGACTAAGCCAGCCTCGGTGGTTCCTCTGTGGGTTTGAATCTTTCTTCCTCATCGCCTAACTTATTTAGGTAATGACTTCGTCATTGAGCTTTGATTTCGTCCCCGTTCTTCATCCCTGTTCTATGGATCTAGGGTTTGAATTTGGGGAAAATCGCCCCTAATGTCGACCACCTAATTGAGGTTTGTTTTTGGCCTGATTGTGGGTTGGTATTGTAGTGTAGCTAGTGTGTTGGTAAAACTGCAACAATTGTCGGATTGACAACTTGTTTGTGGTTCGTTCTTCTATTAGCATTTTCTGATGAAATTGCTCACTGATTTTTGTCCTTGTTCTTCATCCCCTTTCACCTGTGGTTCTAGGGTTTGAATTTTGGGGAAATATTGTTAACGATTGTGCTTGGAATTACTATGGTCACTCTTGATTGTATATTTACAATCTGACTAGTGCTACTGCTATTGCGCCTCTCGTTTTCCCCTTCACGAGTGGTTAGTTTCTGTCCAGATTGTATATATACAACTGGTTGTGATTTTAAGCTTGGAAAAGATTGACATATAGTTCACTATGTCACCATCTATTCGATTATCTATTCCTGCTGTAACTGGTGAAATCGTGTGATATGTTTTACGTGTTCTGAGGTGAAATTGTGGAATGGGAAACCAGTGTGAATGATTGCCTGATTATGATTATATGAGGGATTGTTATTAAAATGGCCTTTTATAATTTGGTTATTGCTTTATGTGCATGATCTGTGTCGATGCGGCCCTTCATCTAATTGCTCCGCTTGAATGCGTTGAAGCGGTTTATGATAGGGTTGCTCCATAGATACTTTGCATTTAAAGAGTAATAACCTAATTGAAAAGCAGTGATGAAGGCCATATGGACCTATCTAAGCTTAAATATTGTGTTACAGTTGGCATTTTCATTTGATGATCAATGCAGGATGTCTTCTTCTAGCGGTCACAGTTGGAACTCACCTCCTACGAGTGATGTGAAATGTCACTGCAATTGTACTGCACAATTGTGAGTTACCCAAAATGGTAGAAACTACGAGAAACCGTATTTCAATTGCGCAGCCAAGAAGTGCAGATTCTTTATATAGCAGAGAGATATCTATCCACCTAATCATTCTCCATTAAGGGTTAACTCTTCTAATGCTGATGTTGAAATACATGAAATGAACAAATTGAGTGGTGTTGAATCTATGTTGCTCGAGTTGAAGACTTTGAATGCTTGTTTAGTGACCAAGATTGAAAAGATGGAGAAAGGAAGATTGGATCAGCTCAATGATGGTTTTGTGAGCAGAATGGAAATGGAGAAAATCAAGATAGTGTTTGTATAATCTATTGTAGTAGTGTTAGCACTGTTTTTTGTATGGGTTTCACTTGTGTAATCTTCGGATGCATCTTATGTATGGGGTAGGAAATCAGGGTGGCTACAGCTTCTTAATATAATTATTGTAACAACTATTAATGGTACTAGTGTAATGATACTTCTGCATTTGGAATGTTACTGCTGCAACAAGTTTATTGATGGATCTATTGTGTGCATACAACTATGTTTTAATCATGTTTCCGTTTAATCAAAGAGATAATTGATGATGAAAAGGTGTTGCTGTAATGATCATGCTGTAACAGCAACTGTAACTGCAAATGGACAGTTGTTGTTAACACAAGTCTAATTTCTGATTGAACTTTGGTTTCAACTGCTCTACTGCATCATTACCAACCAGTTTTTCCCCAACGAACAGGACCAGACCATTTGTTGTTACAGCATGATCAGAAGCCAAACATTATATATGAACATTCCTTAAAAATATTGATATTCATGATTTTACATATATTATGTCAATGTCGGGGTTAGTTAGAAAAACATACAGAACGGTACGGTACAAGTAGCTGAATGTAGAAGTATTCCAACAATAAAAATTTAAAAGCTTGAACGGTTAAGTGTATCATCAGATACAGTATTAAAAGATTAAGTGTTGTCCATTTTTAGAAGTCAAATTTACTCTTCTGTTACTATCAACCTCATTCATCTTCCTACCTTCCGTATAATTTACATTCCTAAAATCTACGATTTCTATCTGAATCAAGCTGTCGATAGAAGAACCCTTAAGAGCATTGCTTAGCTCTTTACATATCCAGAGGATGAGTCCTTCCCTCGTAACATACTACTGCTGTAACAACAAAGATGTTACTGATGTAACTATAAAATACTATTGTTGTAACATACTACTGTTGTAACAACAAAAAACCATCGGTGTTGAGCTGCTATTGTTGTAACCATATTGCTGTAACTGTAAAAAGAGAACAAAAAACATCTTGTAGCCAATTGAACTTATAAATCTAGCAGATATATTTAAGTGCATTGTGCAATACAATTTCAGCAAGTTAACAATCAGTGTCAAATACTCAAACCAATACAGCTGCTACAAAAGCTTGAAAATCAGCAGCAGTACAACTCGAACAATCAAACAACTGCACTACAACTTCAACACACCATTAAAAAAATAGCTTCCACATAGTCAAACTGCAACAGTACAATCCCACCAATATTTTGCCTCACATTCCTGCAATGTTACCAACAGAAAAAGTTGCACAATTGTTAACCGCAACATAGTCAAACAAACATATTAGTAACTGCAAATAAGTAACTAATACCACAATACAAACCAAGTATTCCATTGCCTTACATACCTGCAATCAAGAGTGACCATAAGTAATTCCAAACACAACCAATTTGTCAATCAAGAGTGACCATACATAATTCCAAGCATATCACACGATTTCACCAGTTACAGCAGGAACAGATAATCGAATAAATGGTGACATAGTGAATTATATGTCAATCTTTTCCAAGCTTAAAATCACAACCAGTTTGTATATATACAATCTGAACAGAAACTAACCACTCGTGAAGGGGAAAAACGAGAGGCGCAATAGCAGTAGCACTAGTCAGATTGTAAATATACAATCAAGAGTGACCATAGTAATTCCAAGCGTAATCGCCGACAATTTTTCCCCAAAATTCAAACCCTAGAACCACAAACGAAAGGGATGAAGAATAAGGACGAAATCAAAGCTCATTGACGAATCCAGAAATCATAACGGTAATTGATTGGTGATAATTACCGTAAGTGGTGCGCGATGAAGAAAATTTCTTCAAACTAGAAGAGGCGCAGGTTACGAATTTGATTTCACGTGTGCATATGGTAGTAAACTAATTAGGCTTGTTTGGTCAACTAAAATGAACTAGTCAAGCTTAACCAGCAATTGACGGAAATAACTAATAGGATGATGGAAGAAAATTAAGTGAAACCTTATGGGTGGGCAATGTTAAATTCCAAAAGTCATGGGTGGGCTGTGAAAATCCTCTAAACCTGGTGGGTGGGCAGTGTAATCTTTCCTATTAATTAATACACAATCTCCTTGACAATCTAGGATGTGCCGCTCTACAAAAGAATAGAAGAGACACGAGCCACAATTAAGATTCAACGGAAGGTTTACTACTGCTTTGTAAATCCTCACGGTGGGATCCATGAGATTGGAGCTATTACTACTGGACTGTTTCCGCTTCCTTGAATATCAAACACGTCCCTTTTGAATTGAACCCCACGACTATCTAATTGTTTACAAGACTATTGGGATATTGGATCCCAGTATCCCACTACAACAATGTTGATTTTTGGGGCAATATATGTTTCATCAATTAGGGCAAATTAAAGTTGCACCTAAAACTAATAACAAATAGAGCAAAATCAAAGTGCACTAATTGTTTATGTCAAATAGTGTAATTTTGTTATGTCGCCCCCTTAGGTCTATGAGTACAACACGCTCATTAGGGGTGATCATTTGGATAATTCGGTTAACCGAAATCCAAATTGTAAAAAGTAAATTGGATTTTGGTTATTTCGGTTAAAAAATGAATTATCCAAATTAAGACCAAAACCGAATTAACCATTATCCAAATTATCCGAAATCCAAATTTTTTTAAAAGTGAAATCCAAAATCCAAACTGAAATCCAAATTTAGCTAGTTTGGATTTCAACTTACCAAAATTTAGGGTTTGTGTTTAACTATTTGTCACTAAAGACTACAATTAGAAAATATAATATTCATTTGTAAAGAAAATTTGGATAATTCGGTTAACCGAATTAGACAAAGTAAAAACCAAATTCAAACCAAATTATAATTAGGATAATTCGGTTAACCGAAATTTTCAATTCGGTTAGAAAATTCGGTTAAAAATCCAAAAAACAAAATCAATTAATTCAGTTTTTGGATAAATCCAAAATATCCAAACTGAATGCTCACCCCTAACGCTCATAGAGGTTGGGAAATGTGGAGAGTATCAATTGGGGCGAGTTTACGGATTGCACTAATTGACGACGTAAAATAGTGCAATTTTAACTTATCATACTAATAGACATTGTATCAATTGGTGCATTTATGAAATATGCACTAATTAATGATATCAAAAAGTGCAATTTTTAAAAAGACATTATCAATTGGTGCAATATGAAGTTGTTGCCCCTATGTAAGACATAATAAAATGGTGCAATTTAAATTAGTACACTAATAGATAATATTAAATCATAGAGGAGTGAAGTCGGGTTTTCTTTGTTGCACCAAAAATAGAGCAATTTAAATTGCACTACCTTAGCATAGCAAAGAGTGCGAAGTGTAAAAATTGCACCAACAGATAACATCAACCAGTGCATAGCGGTATGTTGCCCTATATGCTAATTAATCAATAAGTGGATTCCAGACTTACTATTTGGTGTCATCTAATAGTGCAATTTTTCTCTTTTTCTAATATTCTAACCTATTTTCTATTACGGTCGTCTTCTTCCCACAGATTGAAGATTTATTCACGGTGGTCTTCTTCATCGCACACCAGAATGAAGACGGGGCTGAAAATACTTCGAACCGCTACATTAATCTCTTTACATTTCAACCGGTATCATCTTCTCTTCATTCACGGTGGTCTTCTTCATCGCACATCAGACTGAATTCGGGGCTGAAAACATTTCAACCGGTATCATCTTCCCTTCATTCACGGTGGTCTTCTTCATCGCACACCAGATTGAATTCGGGGCTGAAAACATTTCAACCGGTATCAACTTCTCTTCATTCTCGGTGGTCTTCTTCATCGCACACCAGATTGAATTCGGGGCTGAAAACATTTCAACCGGTATCATCTTCTCTTCACTCATGGCCGTCTTCTTCTCTTTACTAATGGACGTCTTCTTCTCTTTACTAATGGACGTCTTCTTCTCTTGCGGAACAACACAGTGAAGGAACTGAGCAAAGGAGTTCGGAAGGAGGTTAGTGTCGGTATCTCTGGTCTAGCAAAGATGATTGACCGCTTGGATCTCAAATCCAAACGCGGCTCAAATTTTGGTAATGGTTCTGGTCATCATGAGTGGAAGTAAACCTTCATGCTGATTCAATCCGTATTCGACCACTCTGCAAAACCCAAATAATAGTCTCCAACCATCAATTGACGGTAAATTTTTAATGCTTTTATATTAATCAGAGCAGCTGCGCATTGCAATGATTTCACCTTCAGTAGTTGAGGTCATTAGAATACAATATTGTGTAACAATTAATTATTGCCTGGTTTGGCAGCAATTTTAGTGGCTGGTTTATGTAGTTTGCAATTCAAAGATGTCAGCATAGTTTAAACCAGAATTCAATGGCTCGTATATGTAGTTGAGGTTTGCCAGCAATTCAGTGCATCCTGTATTCATAAAAAAATTAGTGTTTGTACACAAGCTCGTGATGAAATTAATGAGATTTTACAAGAAGAGGAATTCGGATCTCTCACTGGATCAAATTCACCCCTCTTCCCTCCCCCTATAATTACTGATGCCCACCCAGTAACTGGAAACACGCAGATGATTGACGGATAATCATATTGTTCACGAGAATTCTTTTACTTGATTGTTGATGTTTCTGAAATCCAAAGCAGCAACAAAGAACGCGCATTATTTGGTATTCCACTCCAGGGTAATGCCTTTGCATATCCTAAACCTTTCACCTACTAATGGATGAAAGTTAATGCTTACATGAAATGCGTCACTCCTGAAAATATTTGAACAAAGTATATTCCATTTCCTTGGCCTTCGGTCTCTGCAGTAAGCCAGTACTGTGCATTGCGCCTGCTACAGGTAATCTGATGTATTTGGTTGAAGAGTAGCCATGTGATAATTCATCGTACTTAACTATATCTCCACTCCATTTGTTTTATCTTACTGGGGTGTTGTGTATAATGCAGGCAACTCTTGATGATTCTTTATATGAACTTGTTAGGGAATTTGTGAGTTGTATCACCTCATAGATTGTATATCCACTTTGGACGGGTCATTCATGTGTATTATTGAGTTGATATGATTGTTTGTCAGGTAAGGTTTTTGTTGAGATCTGGAAGAGAATCTGAGGCGCATCAGCCAACTGAAGAGGGTCTATCTCCTAGGTTTTGGGGATTTCTTTTCCCTGTAAATAAGCTCGGTTCAGATTTGAAGAGGTACTGGTGGTTTCTTTGTGTGACCATCTAATTGTTAATTTTATTGCAGCTATTTTCCAAATGAAGTATCACAGCCCCTTTCGGTTCTTTGCTACTGCAGTAACTCATTTAAGGAGCAGAGTGCACATGTTGCTTCAGTTAAAATATCCTGGAAAGTCATGCTAATCTATTGATGTCAGGAAAAGAGCTTTCTAAACTTGTTGCGTTTGTCAAGGGCACACAATTTGATAGTATGGTCAGTTTAGTTGTACGCAGTACATTGTTTCATATTTGTACTGGTTGCATTTTTCAGCTTCATTGTTAACCAGAACATCATTGATTGTAAACTGGCTTCGATGGGAGAGATATCTAGTTATTATCCTTTATAGGAATTTCTTCAATGAGAGAGAAATGGATGTGCTCGCCTGCAGAATTTTGCTTCAGGACTTGAACTCATTGGACAAAAGGTATATTGGTTATCTTTGATGACGCATCATACATTTTTGTGAATTGAGAGTCCAGGAATGCTAGCGACAGTGTCAGCAAAAAAAAAAATCTATCCTCAAGTCTTATGCTTGTTTACTGGGGTATCAATACTGTATTTTGTTTTTGCTATGAAATGCACACTTGAAATTTTCTTTTTTCACTAGGTAGTGTAATAATGCCGCTCATCAATTCTTCCCCTTTTTTCCACTGTCTTTTTTTACACTGTAGAAATATGAAGATATGTCTTTTAGGCCTGGCAACGTGGAGCCAGTTATGTTCCCTGTTATCTCTTCAAGTTTTTGATCTCTTTTATAATCTTAATTGTTTAGCGGACAATAGCAATGTTTGATTTCTTCTGATGCACCTTGTGAAACAAATTATAGCAGTTTTTTATTTTTTCTGTCGCACCTTGTGAAGCAAACGATAGCAGTTTTTGATTCTTCTGTTGATCATTACCATAACAGTTTTCGATTTCTTTTGTTGACCTTGTGTGTTGTAGCAATTAGTTGCTTTCATAGATTTGTGTGTTGTAGCCATTAGTTAGTTGCTTTCATAGATTTGTGTGTTGTAGCAATTAGTTGCTCACAATTGTGGTATATTGCTGGGTTTTAAGCTCACTAATCTTGAGAGTTAATTGGCGTGATTTGATGTTTTGATCAACGGAACTGGAATCACAGCTGCCAGGAGGAACAATGGTACTGAATCGTTGCTGATTTATCAGCTTAGGAGATGTTGAAAAAAGTCAAAGAGCAATACACCTGTTGTGCTGAAGATGAACTTGCCTATGCAAAAACCTCAGACTCGTGCTCTACTGAGCAGCATACTCTTCCTGATGGTCAGGTAGGTGTGTGTATTACATATTTTACAAGTATAATTTTTTCTAATTATTCTCTCCCATGGATTTCCACTAAGACTTCATGCCTAAAGTTTCACTTTACTAACCTAGGACCAGATTTTGGACAATGTGTCTTAAATCTATATTTAGGATGATTTGCACCTTTTAATCATAAAGTGACTGATATGTATGTATTCAAGTCATAACTATTGGTAGGGAAAGGTATGCTGTGGGAGAGTCTCTTTTCCAACCTTTCTAATTCTTCACTTGGGATTGTAGAGCAGCTTGAACGTTGCATAACAACTGTGTCATCTGAGAATCATCGACAGTTACTGGAAAACACAATCCTGTGTGGTGGGACTTCTTCCATGACCGGTGAGAGTCATCTTAATTGAAAAATAAACTAAGCGATTTGCATGACGTTTTGTTGGAGTTCTTTCCCCCGAAGCTCCTCTTTTGGTCTCTTTCTTAAGGGAAGGAAAGTGTGGCATTTGATTTCCCTGTTTATCAAGACATTAGCGTCATGATAACAGTTTCGTAGTAGTAGTCATAGTAACACCAAGAACAGTAACAGTACTGCTACTTTTAGTACTACTACTGATGATGATAATGGAAGAAAGAATAGTACTAATTGGTTTGAGGAATTTGCTTCAAGCTTAAGCGAGAAGCTTTCGTTGGATCAACAGGTTTTGTTCCCTGGGGAAGAGAAGGATGCCGCAATCTTGCTCATGGCTATTTCTTGTGGCCTTGTCCATGGCTAGCTAGCTAGCTGAAAAATCATCGCTCGTAATTCTTAGATTTTGGATTATGAGAGGAAATAGATTCGGTTCATTTATTAAGTTTTGATAAGAAGATGAGCTACCTAGATTTTTGCTTAATTAGAAGCAATAGTAATAAGTAGATGAGTTTGTTTGAAATATTTACTTTCTTGTTGAAGTTTAATTAGCTAGTGAGTAGAAGAAACATGTGGAGGGTATGCGCAGGATGATAACCAACAATCAATACAAGGATCTCTTGTTCATATCAACCATGGATTTCTTTTTTATGAACCGTTAACTTCCTATAATATATATTGTCTTGAAATTAAATGAATTTGTCTGCAACTTTTTTTTATTAATGCATGTGTTTAATCATTCTTGCGGCTAATCTATTATTTTGAGTGGATAATCAAAATTCACAACAGGATAAGGCTTTTGAGAGGGTGAATTCTCGAAACCACACGATATATGATCGAATCGGGTCTTGAATGTTTCTCTATTTTGAGTCTGAGAGTAGACAGCTAGCGTGCAGCTATCTAATCATCAATAGACAAATCATGTGGAAGTCATAAGAACTTGTAGCTAGCTAGCTAGCCTTGTCAAATACTGCGTACTATATGTGCAGTTCAGTACTTTAGTGTCAATTGCTTACCTTATTTCTCGTTTGTTTCTCATTGGTTTACATTGAAGTTGCTATACTCAGTTAGTAGATGGCATACCCCATTCTTTTCTATGGCTGATAATCTAGCTGATGTCAGTTGTCAGCTGAAAGTTGGAAAAAGTAGAGAAGAAAAATAGTTGATATGACAATTGATGTATGTGACATACAAAGACAATAAACTAGCTGATGAAATAAACCCGGTGCAAAAGAATGGGGCCCAGCACATTCTGTTCTCCACTTTTGTTATATCTTTCAACTCATTCCAAATAGAGTAAGGTAAGGTGTTGTTTTGTTTTGTTTATCTGCCAGATTTTCTTAAGCAAAACTCAACTCCAAGTGTTCATTCTATGCGGCTAGCCCGAAGATGTGAATCTGATAACGATCGGTTTCAGTGGAAGAATTCATCAGTTTCAATGGTTATTCTTCTGTTGTTTCTATGATGGTCCCGAGTCGCAACAGCATCTTTTTTTTTCAAATGCAATTATTCTTCTGTTGCTTTCAAAGACGAGTTCACAGAGAAGGCAAGTGCTTCTTTTAGTATGTCTTTCATTGCCTTTGTTTGCTTTGCCTTTAACTCTCTCGTCTGCTACAGCCTCTGCAGCCAAGATTTAAGCAGTTCAACTCTCTCATCTCAGGCTACAACCTCTGCAGCCAAGATTTAAGCAGATCTTGGGGTTTTTTTTTTTAATTTTTGAGGGATGTACTTTATAGAAAAGCGTAAGAGCAACTTAGAGTTATTTGTACAGAAAAAGAAATATGTGGTGGGGGTAATAAGTTAGAGTTTTGCAACATGGCTCCTTTGAGAGAAGCCACGGTACTGTTATAATCATGGTATTCATACCTGTAATAACAATCGATACACCCACCTTTATTTATTCATGTATGATGACATACATATTGATTACACATATGAAGAGTACCAAATCAAGAAGATGCTCTTGGATGTAGAGCTCGAGATAAATATTTGTTTTGTGTCAATTCGGCTGGAGAAGTGACAGATATGATAACAATGTTTTGATCATATGATATTATTAAATTTTTAATTCACATATAATGAGATTATTGACACTATAAATAATGTAGAATTTTTTTTAAGCTGAAAAATTAAATAGGGCAATTATATATTGCACTAAATGCTAGACAAAATAGTGCAATAAAAGTAAACTTCACTAATTGAAGGATACCAAATAGGGTAAATCAACACTTTGCTCTTGTTGTTCTATATATATTAGTGCAATATAGATGTTTGCCCTATTTGTGTGGTGGGTGGGTGCCATGCAAAAGCAATAAAACTAGTCAAATGGTGCAACCTATATATTATGCCTTATTAGTTTAGATCACAAATGGTGCAAAACATAAAATTGCACTATTAGTTGGTCAACAAGTGGTGCAACTATTTTTTTATTGCCCTGTTTGTGTTGATTAGCCGTGCAATTCCACGAGACCAAATAGGGCACTAGATGACTACGCTACATTTGTTAAATATCAAATGGTGCAACAGACCCAATATGCACTATTTGATGTTTACCAGATGGTGCAACTTGTACAACTTGCACTAATTGAGTTGAGTATTTCAGTGCAATTTTACTTGCACTGTTTGTAGTTGATCAATGGTTGCACAACAGTGCATGTCAAATAGGGCAAAATTAAAAGTTGCACCAACTTGGTTATTGTAGCGAAGCAACTGGTGCAACCTTGGGGCAAGATTAATCTTGCTCCAATTACCTTATTAGGGCAACATTTTGATCTATTGGAGCAACATGTATTGCCCCAATTGAACTCATATGTTGTAGTGCCATGGGCCCGATGGGCTTGATAGCCCACCTTTAATCTGGATGGATTTGTTATTACTATGTAAATTATCAAGTTTAAAAGTACATTAGGGTACAACAGTTTAATGAAAGTATCGCCGCCCCTTCTTCTCTCGATCTATCTTATTCCTGAATCCAATATGGTATCAAGAGCACAGGTAAATAGACCACTTTTCTGTGCTGTTAACCGGCGAACATGGCGGACGATGACAAAGGAAAGAAAGAAGCAGTGTCATCTTCAACATTCAATCATTTGATCGATGTGAACGATCCCCTATATGTCCATGTTGCGGAAAATCCTGGCCTAAGTTTTGCATCAAAATTAAATGGAACGGGATTTCTCGGTTGGAAGAGCGACATGATTACAACACTTCAATCCAAGAATAAATATGGATTTGTGACTGGAAAGATTAAAAATCCAAATGAGAGTGATATTATTCGATTTGCGGCTTGGGAAAGGTCCAATTCTTTGGTGGTCTCTGGCCACCGACAACGTCAAAAGCGTCAGATATTGTGTCGACCCAAAGGAAGTTTGGGGCTCTCTTTGTGAACGGTACCAACACAGCAATCTTGCTGTAATTCATACTCTGAAGTGAAACCTATGAGAAATAAAGCAAGATGAAGAATCAATAGCGGATCATTTCAACAAATTAAAAAACTGTGGGGGAGCTAGAGCAAGCCCAACCTCCACAGAGATGTACTTGCAACGGGTGTACCTGTGGCATCAATTAGTCCATCAAGCGAGCCGTGGATGAAGATAAACTGGTTCACATCTTGATGAGTCTCAACCAGAATTATTTGTCAATCCGAGACCAAATCTTGGCTATGCAGAAACCGCCAAGCCTCGAGAAGGCTTTTTCGCTGGTGGTTCAGGAAGAAGAACAGAGGGGAGGCAAGGATCTGAAAGAAGACGCCATGTCTTTCTACAACCTTAGATATGCAAGCACAGAGAATGTGAAAAACCCTAGCAGTAAAAGTGAAATTGATAGGAAAATAATGACTTGTACATTCTGTAAAAAGATCGGCCATAGTTTCGAGAGTTGCTACCAGAGACAGAAATGCACCCATTGTAAGGGAACTGAGGATCTAGATAGCGAACGGTATCATCACACGGGAGGGAGAATGTCCTCGCCCGCAAGAAGAAAAGCTATGCAAATACGGCGAAAGGAGAAGAACAAATTAGAGGGAAGGAGAGTCAAGATGACAGGATAACACCAAAACAAATCCAACAAATCACAGAGCTTATTCGCAGTAGCAATTCCAAAACGAAACCAGAAGAGATGAACTATTGCAATTTCTCAGGTAATCGTTTGTACTGTGCCTGCAACAAGCTTTGTCTCATGAGCTCATGCAACGTTTTTGAAGAAAATACATGTATGTAATCACTTATAGCTACATTAGGATGTAGCCAATAAATTACATTGTTGTAATATTCCAAGATAAAGATTATTCCTTAAGATCCAATTGGACCATCACCGACTAAACATGCTCAATATATATTGAATAGTAGCTATTATTTAAATTAGGAAAAATTCATAATATACTCCTAAAGTTTACCCATTTTTTACAAAATACCCCTAAACCTCACAAAACACTATAATATACCCTTAGGTTTATTTAACTGTACAATATACCTCATATACCCCTCAAGTTTATTTTACCATCTTCATGTTTATTTTGCTCTACAATATATCACTGTGAGTGTTACAAATATTTTTATCACGATATATCCCTGCGCAGTACCTAGGGATGGCAATGGGTCGGGGTTTGGGTCGGGTGGACCATCACCCGCACCCGTCACCCGTCTTCACCCGCTCCACCCGTACCCGACCCGTCACCCGTTATGTATCACCCGTTTCACCCGTCACCCGCGGGTGAAGCGGGTGAACCCATTTACCCGTTTGTTTTTCGTTTTCCTTGATCGCCAGTTAGGTTTGTAAATTACTGTGAGTGGAGAGAAAATAGAGGCGTAGAGCATGTATGTTCTATGTACAGCGGTTAGGGTTGCAAAATTTACTTCAAAGAAAAGAATGAAATATTGCACTGAGCATGTACGTTCCATGTTCGCCAAGTATGGTTGTAAAATTACCATGATGATGAGAGAAAATAGAGGCGCAGAGCATGTATGTTTAATGTTCGCCGGTTAGGATTACGAAATTACCTTTAGTGAAGAGAATAAAAAACTTCATAGAGCATGTAAGTTATTTGTTTTTCAGTTAGAGTTTCAAAATTACCGAGAGTGAAGAAAGAAAATAGAGGCACAGAGCATCTATGTTCAATGTTTTCCAGTTAGGGTTGCAATTCCTTCAGTGAAGAGAATTAAAAACTACACAGAGCAAGTATGTTAGGGTTGTAAAATTACCGAGAGTGGTGAGAATAAAGAATGGCGCAGTCACCTAGAGCATGAATGTTCCTTATTCACTAGTAGGGTTAAAAAAATCGTGAGTGAAGGAGAATGAATAATAAGTAACAATTTAACATATAATATATATATAAAAAAATCTATATGGGTGAGCGGGTCGGGTGACGGGTGAAAAAGGTTCACCAATCACCCGACCCGCACCAGTACCCATTCCACCCGTCACCCGTTTTTCACCCGTTTTATGCGGGTTTTTCACCCGGTTTAGCGGGTCGGGTGACCGGGTGAAATGGGTACCCACGGACCCATTGACATCCCTAGCAGTACCCGTTATATTTTCACGATATACCTCTGCGAAGTGTAATGAATTTTTTTCATGATATACTTCTCCAAGTTTGAAAGGAATGTCACTTCACCTCATAACCGGATCAATCCGATAGAACTTGATTTTGCTCAGTGTACCCACTAAAATTAGCACAAATACCAACAAGATTTCACTCACCACATCACTAGTTACATTATTCATTTCACATTGTAGATTTTTATAGTTTGGACAAATTTGGTTGATGTACGTGAAAACACGAAGATATATAATGGAGCTCATTTAAGTGGCATGATGGCAGGACAACGAGAGTGACAATTATCCCTCGAAAATGCTCTGTACTGAGATAAAGGCTTCCTAGAGCTAGACGAAGGTTCAAGTGACTGGCTTACAAATAAGATGAGATGAACATACATGCCAAAAACAGTTTGTCCAATATTCGGTTATGTAGTGATTTGTTTGTCCTTATCTAAATATTTCTTCAAGAGATTGTCGGAGATGTAACCAATTAATGCAAATAGAAAGAGCAATATATCACTGACCCAATCCCCCCCCCCCCCTCTTGCACGGTTGAAGGCATCGAAAGAAGTCATATGCTCACATATGCATTAACTTCTGATAATAAAAAATATCATAATATGATTAGCATGTGCAATTTAAAAATATATAATACTTACACACAAATTGAAGAGGCACAATTTACACTAAAGATTCAAAATAAAAGGTGCTAATCTACTTATTTTCACCACAAAGTCAAACATGATAGATAATATTTCTCTTCACCAAAACTGAAAGCTAATTTGACATTGATCTTAAATTATACAATATAACATTGTTTGTGAGACACTACACCTACGTGTTATTTCCAATATTTAAAGACCAAAACTAGCCGCTACACTGTGCACAAGTCACTGCTGGAAAAAAAAGAATAAAAAACGCTTATTTCGGCTTTAAAAGAACGTTTATAAAGTGTTCTTTATGCCAGCGACGCAAAAAGTAAGAATTATAAAGAACGCTTAAGAAGCGTTCTTTATACTTGACTTATAAAAAACGCTTATATTAGGAAGCGTTCTTTATAGCTCTTAGTAAGACACTATAAAGAACACTTCTTAATAATAAGTGTTCTTTATAGTCGACTATAAAGAACGCTTATTATTAAGAAGCGTTCTTTATAGTGTCTTGGCGCCATATTTTTGATAGAATAAAGAACACTTTTATAAGGAAGCGTTCTTCATTATTTTTATTTTATTTTTTTAATTTTCCCTTTCCCTGTGCATTTTCACATATTCGACATACAAAAATCTGTAAAATTATTGTGAATAGAGAATTAAAGAGATGCAGAGCATGTTACTTGTTCGCCAGGGGTTGCAAAATCGTGAGTAGAGAAAGGAAGAGGCGCAGAGCATGCATGTTCCTTGATGGCCAGTTAATTAGGGTTGCAAAATTACCATGAGAAGATAGAGACAGAGTAGTATGTTACTTGTTCGCAAGCACAAGAGTACGTGAGTGAAGAGAATGGAAGCTAGAGGTGCAGAGCATTATATAACTTGTTCACTAGTTAGGGTTGCAAAATTACCATGAGTGAAGCGAATGGAAGAGGTGTAGAGCATGTTCATTGTTCGCCAGTTATTGCAAAATTTCTATGATCGAAGAGTATGGAAGAGGCACAATCCATGTTCCTTGGTCGCCAGTTATGGTTGCAAAATTACCATGAGAAGAGAATTGAAGAGGTGCAGCGCAGGTTGCAAAATTGACGCGAGTGAAGAGAATATATGGACGATTAAGAAGAGAGAAGAGCAGCATGTTCAAATTTGAGCCAAAAAATCCACGTCCAGAAGAGAATATATGGAAGATTAAGAAGAGAGAAGAACGGCATGTTCGAATTTGAGCCAAAAAAATCCACGTCCAGAAGAGAATATATGGAAGATTAAGAAGAGAGAAGAGCGGCATGTTCAAATTTGAGCCAAAAAATGCGCGTCCATTATAACTTGACTTATAAAAAACGCTTATATTAGGAAGCGTCATTTATAGCTCTTAGTAAGACACTATAAAGAACGCTTCTTAATAATAAGCGTTCTTTATAGTCGACTATAAAGAATGCTTATTATTAAGAAGTGTTTTTTATAGTCGACTATAAAGAACGCTTATTATTAAGAAGCGTTCTTTATAGTGTCTTACTAAGAGCTATAAATGACGCTTCCTAATATAAGCGTTTTTTATGTGCTCCGGCCATACACTTTAAAGAACGCTTCCTACACAAAGTGTTTTTTATGTGTTCCGGCCACTGTAAAAAAAAACGCTTACTACACAAAGCGTGTTTTACAACCCGTTTTTTATTCTTTTTTTTCTAGCAGTGCGTATATATGAAAAAAGTAGTTATTACACTGTGAAGGGGTATATCGTGAAAACAAATTTTATTATACTTCACAAGGGCATACCATGAAAATGTAACCGGTACATTGTGCAAGGGTATATAATGAAAAACTATTTGTTATACTCACGGGGGTATATTAAAGAGTGCAATAAACATGAGAGATATATTGTAGAGTAAACTAAACTCAGAAAGTTATATTATAGAGTAACATAAACTTAAGGGGTATATTATATTGATTTGTGAAGTTTAGATATTTTATAAAAAAAAATGGGTAAACGAGGAGTATATTATGAAATTTCTCTTTTAATTATTATCACTCTAAGAACTTTAAAGATATATAGTTTCACGAGAATATTACTTTTATTTTAGAAGAGCACAAACAAAATACACTATAATAGTACAATCGTATTCGTATGTAATATACTCATGTGGGTCATATGTGATTTTGGTTTTATCTGGAATCAGTTCAGATTATTTTTTATTAATATTTTGGGAAATTTCATAAAACCCGAGGTTTGAGTGAATTTTACGCGATACCCATGAGGTTTCATTTTTATTACGAGATACCCCTAAGATTTTATTTTCTTTATGAGATACCCCTAAGATTTCATTTTCTTTATGAGATACCCCTGAGGTTTCAAATTCTGATATATTATATTTTTATATCCCCATTTACTCTCTCAGCATATGCCCCGCAATAACAACAACGGTTTATGGCCAATTTTTTTAAAAAAATTTAACTAATAACAAAATACACAAAAATAAATAAAGATCACATAAATTTTAAATCCAATTTTAAAAAATAATAAAAATAAATAGAAACGACTAAACAATAAAAAACTAATAGATTTACAAATCATATATTGTTACATAATTTAAAAACTATTATAGCTGTGATTTAAAATCATAAAAAATTTATAACAATTACATTAAATATAAGAAATAATTAAATAATTTTATACATAATAATTTTTTTAATAAATATATTATTTGATATCAATAATTACAATAAAAATTATCATATTTTATGGTTTTTAGACTTTATTTTTCTAATTTTAAACAATTAGTTTTTCTATGTACTATATGAAATTGTTAGTTTTAATATTCTTCATATTATTATTGTTATAACTCTTTTATGACTGTAAGTCATTACTATGTAACACTTAAATAATTGATGTTTATTTTCAAAATAATTTAATTTTTATTATCTATTCATTTCCATTTATTTAATTATCTTGTTTTTTGTTTATTTAATTATATCCATTTTTTAAAATTGATTTCAAATTTTATATGATCTCTAATTTTTTGTATTTTATTTAAGTTTTAAATTTTAAAAATGCTTTGATCATATATCTCTAAGGTTATTGCAGGGGTATATGAAGGGAGGGTAAATTGAGTATGCAAAATATAATATATCAGAATTTGAACGAAGGGGCATCTCATAATAAAATTGAAACCTCAAAGGTATCTCGTAATGAAAATGAAACATCGGGGTATCTCGTAAAGAAAATGAAACCTTAGGTATCTCATAATGAAAATGAAACCTCAAGGGTATTTTGTACTCAAACCTAAGTATATCTAGTGAAATTTCCCTAATATTTTTGTTTGGTTCATTCTGGGTTTTGGGTCATCTCGGGGTATGGAATGACTTCAGTTTAGTTATTTTTTTTGTTTAAGTCGTTCTAGTTCAACCGGTTGTAGATTGTGGTTGATTTTGAGTTCTACAATATAATTGAGTCGTTTTTATTTCGGTTCATCTTGTAAATTATTTTGTTCGGTTAAGATTCAGGTTTGAATTGCAAAAAATTCAATGATTTTTTCATGTAGATATCTACTACAAAAATATAGATAATGATATTTTTTTAACCCCACCTAATAAAAGTGTAGTAAATTTTTTAATATAACTACTCTTTTTAATTGTACTTGTTTATGTATAACTCTACAGTAAGAGCTTATGTTAAATGTATGTACAAATATCTATATATAAAATAAAAAAAATCTTTAATATATATATCTACATCAATTATGAAGACACTTATAATAAGTTAATGAAATATTGTTTTCACATTTATTTGTGTAAAAAGTTTAAACTTAAAACTGTAGGCATATGCCAATTATGCGGTAGATGTTTTAATACGAGAACAAAGTTATACTTGAGCTCAATCTTGTGTCATTTATTAACTCATATGTACCGCAAGTCTCATCGGTCCAAAGAAACACTGGGAAATGGACAAGCCAAAAGCTCCTCCCCTCTCGTGGTAGGATTAGATAAAGGCACATGATTTGTCTTTATCATAAAGGCAACAATATATGCCATCGATATAAAATTATATATGCGATGAGTATACATAATATTAGCCATAATTATATATAAATAACAACCATCATATAAAAAACCATCTTAATATATAAATAATTGTTAGTAATAAATTTAAGTGAATCTTAACGTTTATGAACAAAAAATTTCTTATGGTGGTTTTTAGGATGTGTGGTGTAGGATAATCCTTTTTTAACTTGTTTTATATTTTATTATGTCGTCATTGACTCGACACATTTTAAAGGTTTGTGGTAATGACCTTAAGCCCTTCACTACAAACCCTAAAATAGGTTTTCATTGTTTTAGCTTTCCTATGGTGGTATTTAAGATCTATGGTGACTAACATGTTCGGGTACATATGTATGACTAACAATCTTTTATTTATTAGTTTAAGCTTTTATATACAAAAAATTGTTGCCATAGACAGTACGATATGTAAGCCATGTATACATAAATATGTATGCCATAGCTAAATAAAATATTGGCCATGGTTGTATATCGTTAATATTCCATTGCTTATATAAAGGGTTTACGGTTTAGGGTCTTACAATGCTTGTATTACAAACCCTAAAAATGTTTTCGGTATTTTTTAATTGATCATATAGTGGTTTTTATGGTTTGTGGTATAGGGTAATGTTGGTGTAGAGTAATCTTTAAAAAATCGTTTTTGAGGCTGGCTACTGAGCCTGTACCATGTATTCTGTCGCCAATAGTCTATAGTACATTTAGTAATTCTGTAACTGCAAATAACTTCTTTAAAATATTATTATTAGTTATCTGGTGGCTATCAGTTTTCATATATATGACTAATATTGGCTTATAAACATGGCTAACATTTTTTCTCTATATGGTTAATATTAATGCCTTTATATAAAGGCAATTTGATTTCCTTTAGCGTAACTACACCCATTTTGTTTCATTGTTATATGCTGTAACCATGACAAGTGCATCTTCATGATGTGTACTCCGCCTCCAACTGCGTGCACGTAGTAAACTATCAAAAAAAAAAAAACTCATATGTACTTCAAATCTTTTGCCCAACCGGATCATAACAACCCAACATATTCCTAATGTTTCTCTCCTCAAAACTTTTTACAATTAATATCTTATATAAGTTTTTATACCGTGAATGGTTGAATAAATAGCATATAAATAAAAAGCTATTTTAATATTAATTTTTAAGAGTGATATTATACTCCTTATTTTAAATGTACGACGCTCTATGTCAGGTATTAACAATTAAAAAGACAAAAACTACTTTATTCTTTTCCTTATTATATATTGCATTCGAAGTAAGATTAACTAAAACATTAGAGATGTGAAAAAAAAAGATTCTCTATTTATTTAATTTCTCCTAGTCACAAAAACTACGCAAATCAAACTAACACAACTTTAAGATATAAATAGAGACCATTAGACTTACGAAATCATGTCCTCTAAGGTCACCTCTTTGGGTTTTAAATTCCTCTTAATTGTCCAATAGTAGTAGCTCCCAGTGGCTCACTAAGAGAGCGAGCATGTGTATGATAATCAATCTCTTGAGCCACATATTGCATTGTTGGCCTAAGCTCCTGTGCAGTTTGAGTGGATTCCAAAGCCAACTTGACCACCCATGTCACTTGATTGACTAATCTTCCACAAGCATATGGTAATCTTTCATCCAATAGCTCTCTTACCGTCAATTTTGTTACCTCGGTACTATTTGATCCGAATAAAGTTAGAAATTCCCCGGGATGCTTCCCCATCATGATCTCCAATGCAACAACTCCAAAGCTATAGACATCACACTTTTCTGTTGCATGCACCGTGAATGCCAACTCTTCATAATTGAAAAAAGTTGAATTAGTTGCAAATATGTACAAACTTGATCATAATAGTAGATTAAAATGTTTTTTTTTTACATTGGAGATAAGAGATTGAAATTTAGGTTCAAAGTATTTTAATGGTTACATCACCCAAAAATAATACATAAATTTATTAAAATGATGATGGCTATGAATTACCTGGAGCTATATAGCCACATGTACCAACAGTTGACGTCCAAGTGGTCATGTTTGGTCCTATAATTTTGGCTGTGCCGAAATCCGCCAGCCTTGGATTAAATTCTTCATCCACCAAGACATTGTTAATGGATATGTCTCGGTGTAGTATGGGTGGGCTGCAATCATGGTGAAGATATGCAATTGCATGAGCTAATCCCTTCACAATGTTTACCCTTCTATGCCAACTGAGCTCCACTCCTCCTTCAACCCCATATAAAACATTTTTCAAGCTACCCTTTTCAACATAGTCATAGACTAGATACATCTTTTCTCCTCTAGCGCAGAATCCATGAAGTTTAATGATGTTCCTATGCCTCACTTCAATCAATGCTCGAATCTCATTTTCAAAACTCTTATAATTCAGCATGCATGGAACACTAGTATCGCTTGATGTTTGGAGAGTATTAAGTTGCTTGACAGCCACCACTAAGCCTGACGGAAGATTCGCTCTATAAACATTACCAGACCCGCCTCTTCCGATCCAATACTTTTCATTAAAATCTTCAGTGGCTTCAACAATCTCACCAAATGTGAACCTTCCTTCTCTATCCCATATAAGTGGGTTTGACTTCTTTGGTGAAGCAATCTGATGAGATTTCTTAATGTAGAACACTTTGATGGAAGCAAATAATAAAGCGAAGAATAAGATGCAAGAAATGGGGACTACCACTTTGATGATTACCCTTTTAATGTTACTGTGGAAAATGAAGCCACAAGGTGACAAGCCTCGAGCATTTCCACACAGCCCCATGTTTCCATAATACAATCCTTGGTTAAATTGTCCACCTGGTATATAACCTGTGAGGTTGTTATAGGACAAGTCGATCGACTTCAAACTGATCATGTCTTGGAAAGAGGATGGTATGTGTCCTGATAGATGATTATGTGAAAGATTGAATTCCTCAAGTGAAATCAGCTTGTCTAGTTGTTGAGGTAATTGACCTGAAAGAAAGTTAGAGCTTAGGTCTAACAACGTAAAGTGAATCTGCCGTTCGTTGCCCAATTCAGAAGGAATTTCACCATAAAATTCATTGTGGCTCAAGTTCATGATCCGTAAGTCTTCACATTTGGCAAGCTCTAACGGGATTGGACCAGTTAAACTATTGTCTGACAAGTCAAGGATGTTTAGCTCTTTTAGGCTACCAAAACTCTTAGGAATATGCCCCGTAAGAAGATTGTGCCGCAAACTAAGAGTTCCAAGAAGGCTCAGCTTTCCAAGTTCATCGGGAATAGTCCCAGAAATTTGATTTCCATTGATGGTTAGCTCTTGCAACCTGCTTGCTTTCCAAAGCTCCGAGGGAATCGAACCTGAAATGTTGTTGTTGTCCAACTCTAAAATTGTTATGTTGGCACATTCTCCCCATAATGGAGATATTTCACCATAAAAATGGTTGTCTCTCACATTAACATAATAAAGATTTTTGTGAATTCCAAACACATTTGATATATTCCCTGTGAAATGGTTCACTTCCAGCTCAACCCTACACAACCTTGAGCAGTTTCTCAAGCAATCTGGGACTGGACCTGTGAATCTGTTATTATTGACATTAAAATATTCTAGAGAAAAGCCACCACATAAGTACGGTGGAAGCTTTCCAGAAAAGTTGTTGTTTCTGAAACTGACATAGGAAAGATCGAGGCTCCTTCTACCTAGCTCCTTTGGAATGACACCCTCAAACTTGTTGGATTGTAGCAAAAGTCCCTGGAGATTTTCAAGTAAACTAACTTCTGTTGGGATTTCTCCTGAGAACTGATTGTAAGCAAGATGAAGAGTGACTAATGATGTCATATTTCCAATCATCGGTGAAATCTTCCCCGTGAGATCATTGGACCATAATTTCAAATCGGTGAGGTTCTTTATCTTCCATAGGGTAAAAGGGATTGTACCAGTTAATTGGTTTTCCTGAAGATTTAATATCTGTAAGCTATGTAGATTACCAATCTCTAATGGTATTGGACCAGTCAACGAGTTGTGCACAAGGCTTAGATATTGAAGGTTTTCAAGTAAACTAACTTCTGTTGGGATTTCTCCTGAGAACTGATTGGGACCAAGATTAAGAGTGACTAATGATGTCATATTTCCAATCCTCGGTGAAATCTTTCCCGTGAGATCATTGGACCATAAGCTCAAAAGGGTGAGGTTCTTTAGCTTCCATAGGGTAAAAGGGATTGTACCAGTTAATTGGTTGTTATCAAGAATTAATACCTGTAAGCTGTGTAGATTACCAATCTCTAATGGTATTGAACCAGTCAACGAGTTGTTCCCAAGGCTTAGATGTTGAAGGTTTTCGAGTAAACTAACTTCTGTTGGGATTTCTCCTGAGAACTGATTGGAACTAAGATCAAGAGTGACTAATGATGTCATATTTCCAATCATCGGTGAAATCTTTCCCGTGAGATCATTGGACCATAAGCTCAAAAAGGTGAGGTTCTTTAGCTTCCATAGGGTAAAAGGGATTGTACCCGTTAATTGGTTGTGATGAAGAGTTAATATCTGTAAGCTGTGTAGATTACCAATCTCTAATGGTATTTCTCCTGAGAACTGATTGGAACTAAGATAAAGAGTGACTAATGATGTCATATTTCCAATCATCGGTGAAATCTTTCCCGTGAGATCATTGGACCATAAGCTCAAAAGGGTGAGGTTCTTTAGCTTCCATAGGGTAAAAGGGATTGTACCCGTTAATTGGTTGTGATCAAGATATAATATCTGTAAGTTGTGTAGATTACCAATCTCTAATGGTATTGGACCAGTCAACGAGTTGTGCACAAGGCTTAGATATTGAAGGTTTTCAAGTAAACTAACTTCTGTTGGGATTTCTCCTGAGAACTGATTGAAAGTAAGATCAAGATTGACTAATGATGTCATATTTCCAATCATCGGTGAAATCTTTCCTGTGAGATCATTGGACCACAAGATCACAGAAGTAAGGTTCTTTAGCTTCCATAGGGTAAAAGGGATTGTACCCGTTAATTGGTTGTGATCAAAATATAATATCTGTAAGCTGTGTAGATTACCAATCTCTAATGGTATTGAACCAGTTAACGAGTTGTTCCCAAGGCTTACATGTTGAAGGTTTTTCAGCAAACCAATTTCAGGGGGGATGTGGCCGATGAAGAAGTTAGCTCGGAGGTCCAATTGGGTGAGTTTTGAAAGTACTCCAATGGCAGGAGGAATGGTGCCGTGAAATTCATTGTCAGTGAGGTTGATGCTCGTGAGGCTCATAAAAGCAGATAGATTAAGATGCAGAAGTGAACCTGCAAGTTTTGAGCTCGGAAGATCAATCTCGACAACATAGTTGTTGGTTGGATGGCAGAGAATACCGGTCCAGTTGAAGCAGATGTTGTGGATGTTTGAGGGAGTCCACGATGCTATCGAAGACGAGGTAGACAAGCTACTCTTCCATTGGATTAGTGCATGTGCTTGTTCATTGATGTCTGATGAAACCACGTAAATTCCGCTAGGGGAAAGTAGAAAAACGAATACAACAAGAAAAGCAACACAAGCTGGTAATTGCTTACCCATCGCTTCGACCAAGAATGTGTGCGTCTATGTGTGTATTTTATTTTGTTGCTCTTGGGTTTGTTGCTGCTGTTGTGGTGGAAGAAAGAGAGAAGCTGGAGAAGATTGAGCTGATGAAATCATTACTTACAGTACTGCGTTTTATACACCGCGCCATGCACGGATGTTAATTAGTCCAGAATTGATAGGTTTGATTATTCCTTCTCTGCAGTCGTTCCCAAATTCTTTTTGACAGTGGGAATGTTGTTGTTTTGTAGAATCGACAGGTAATGTCGTTCATATGTACCTGTGAAGTCTTCGTTGGGGCGTACACAATCATCTTCAAATACGAGTATTGCCAATAGAGTTGCGTGCGTGCAGGGGCCGGCTACTTTGGCTGATGGGGCCAATTTTTATTTATTTTAGAAAATGATATAATGTTTACGAGAAAGAAAAAAGAGACTAAACTGATGACCACAGAAAGCGGTCTCGAATACTGGATCAGGATTCATACCATTAGTCGTACACTATGCAATATACGTCTACAAATTAGTCTTAGTCTTATCTTCTTTCGTCCGTAGAGTGTCCACCCAATTGATCCCACGTGTCATCCTGTGTGAAAACCAAAGAATCGTGAGACAGGAGGAGCATATGACGATGAATTGCAGGTAATTAACACATGTGTGGCGAAACTAGTACAGTCCAGGCATGCATGCCTCACAGTCCAACCATGAAGGCACGAGTCTGAGGCACCTCCAACATGTCACAGAGACTGCTTATATTTTTTTTTTTGATAATTAAGGCTTAACGCCATTATATTGAAAGAGAGAGTGGTAATTATCAGGCCTCATTAAAACCTCCCTAGGTAAAACCCAGTGGGAAAAAGCCCAGGAAGGAAAAAGAGTACCCACCACCTCAACATACAACCTAACGGCCAAAACTAGCAAAAGCCAAAACAACAACTTACCAAAGTAAGCTATCGATCAACCTCCCAACTCACAAATACAAAAACCTCACATGAAGCCATCAAAGACGAAAGTCCTACCTAACATAGTCTGTAAGAAGAAAGCTGACCCACCGAACTTATGTCCACGTCCAAACACGAAGTTTAGAAAGCAGTACAAGAATAGGTTGCTCAGAACAAAAAAGTCGCAATTATACTGACTCCAACACTGAGAATACACCGAAAGACCGAACCACCACTTACAATCATCCCAACTTTTACTCCTCATTAGGGCCCAAAATTTTACGGTTGCTTTTGAATTTGACTGATAATATTAGCTTTGGTTTGGGATGGATTTGGCACATGCCAACCTAACTGCCTCAATAATTTGATACATTCATCTGCTTCTGCATCAGGGTTAATGATTTTACCTTTTTCATTCCTTGCTGGCAAGCATGATGAATGCATCCCTTTCTTGTCTACTGGTGGATTCTCCAAAGGTGGCACTAGGGTACCTGGAGAACAGAGGTTATGGGCCCCATTTCCTCCTTTATCTCTCGAGATCTGATCAAGTGTATTCTCCTCCTGGATAGCGTCATCCCCTGACACGTTTGTCTCTTCTAAAGCTGGGATTTCGAGAGAATCCTTCACTCTTTCAGTGTCCGCAATTTCCTCCAATTGTGCTTCCATGGTTTCGCTATTGGCTTTAGCCTTTTGGTTTCCGCTGACCTTGATCTTATCTCTAATTGTTGACAGGTTCTTAAGTCCAGTGTTCACCTTGTCCCCTTCCGTGTGTAGAGCTTCGAACTTGTTTTTAAGGGCCATGGCTCCTTGTTGATCAGCTTTCTCAGTACCGCCAGAAGTCTTCTTTGCCATATTCGACCTTCTTTTGCCAACTTTCATCCAAGGGCCAAAGTTAGCCTTGGCCAGATCCTCTAACACATCAGCTTTATTTTGCACCATTCTAAATCCTTCTTCATTGATCTTAGCACCCGCATCCTTCAAGATAGGGCACTGCTCTCTGAAATGTCCATAACAGCCACACTTGAAACACAGTAAGTGAATCCCTTCGTACACAATTCTCTGAAGTTCCCCTTCAACTTTGAACTTCCCAATTAGAGGCTTTAGAGAGATCAACGCCAACACAAACCCTTGCAGCATAAGCATTCCCTAATTTCGTCTTGAAGAATTCAATCTTCCGAACCGAACCTATCATATTCCCCACCATTCGTAAACATTCTTCTTGCAGATATTTAGCCCTAAGATCAGGAACCTAACCCAGACATCCAGTTCCTCAGAGCCTCTGAAATTATGAAAAGCAGGTGGTATTAAATGCTGAAACTTGGAATCTACCCTTGCGGATTAGATGAGCTACTAGAACACCTAGCTAGATCATAACGTTGTCCATCAGGATGAATATTTACCTCTATCCTCCTAATCAAAGTAGAAAAATAACACCCAGTGTTTGCAGCACCAAAAATGTAGTCCCCTGCCCATTTTTATGTATGATAAGTTTGGGCTTCCCCCCTTCTTTCTATTGATAACCTGCTTCCAGCCCTTAACCCCTTCATAGCTTGCTAGTTGACTAATTTGACCCCTAAATTCAAATATCACAAATGTGTCATTAATTACAAAAATATTCTATTATAAAGATGTTTTTTATTTTAATTTAATTAATATGTCTTCGAAGTTAGCCAACTTGACTACATTCACCTTTAGTCAAGAATTATGGGGGAGCTTGATGCAAATTGAGATAGGAGAGATTCGTCGTGTATAATTTGTACCCTCGCTCCCAATTCTTCAAACTTAGGGGGGCCCGATTCCTTTATTTTCTTGTTTTGTGCCTTTTTTAAATTTGGGATACGAAAACAAAACACTCCCATCACTCAGAATTAGCTCTGTGAGTCCCAATCTTTGCCCATCAAGACTTGATAAAAAAAAAAATCCTTTGCGGCAAATGGACCATTCTTCAAAGCTCCCACGTGATATTTACTCAAAAAACTCTCAATTAGCAGGGCAAAATTCAGTTGGGCATTAGCGATATATACCTTTCCCTTTTGAGGCACTCGCCTGATAAGTTGATATTCTTGCTATTGAATTTGAATCAGTAGATTGCACACTAGTTTCTAGGACGACCTAACGTAGCTTTGGACTCCATGGAAGACGAAACAGATACCATTCGAGAGAGGGGTGAGCTTCTCTCTTTCTACGCACTCCAGGGCAAAGTTTAAAGGGGTTAGTTGCGTGATCCTTCAGTTGATCATGCAAGTAAAGAACTTATATCAAATACAATACAACAAGAAAATAGTATTAGCATCTGGTAAAATTATTTCTTAATTTAGAAAATAAAATCTACAAAAACTGTTTTTAATATCAAAAGAACGTTATTAGCGGTTTCCTTAATTTATTAAACAAAAGTTGCAGTGTTTATTCAAAGTAAAGTCACATGAATTTCTTTTTTTAAAAGGTAGTAATTAATAAAAAGATGAATGATGGTTTGTACAAAAGTTGATAGGAATCTCTATTTATTAGATGTCAAGAGAGCACCGAAATCTAAAGCGCTAAAATTATTAAGTGAGACTCCAAACAATAATGCTCAATAATACATTAATCTACCACAAACTTGCCAAATAACAGGACAGGACCGTCGTTGTAACACCCCTGTCTATTAATCCTAATCCTTATCATAATTATCATCAAATCGTAACATTAAATAAGACGTCTCAATCGCAGCGGAACTACTAACTATCTAGGCGGGTGTCACAACCATCGATCCAACTACTTAACCATCCATCTGCATGATGACGAGATTAACACAACTCAAAACACAACACAAACCATCCAACCATAAGTAAATCCAATAAATCTAAGAACTAGTGAGCAACTATTAAGATTCATAATATAACACAACCACCACTTGGCACATTTAATACAATGTCATAGTCCGGAAAACTCCTACACATACCGTCTAATCGAAATCAAAACCATACCCCATCCCGCACTCCGGCGTCAATCGACGTACACCTGCAAAAATGTGGTTGCCAAAAAGGCTCAGCACGAGGCTGAGTATGTTGAACTATATGATCCTAGGCCCCATTAGGCCACATGAGTTAATTAGCCGTCTTAACATGCTATTCAATTTTCATGTTGTTCTAGTTTACATGTATATACATAAAGCTGTAAATACGGAAGGTAAACATATTGCAATTAATACATACCATTCACATACCATCCAGTCAAGTACACCATATATAAACAAATCCTCCATTCTAATCCTTAAAAAGGAATATAATAACCACATTGAAAGTCGTACTCTCATGTTCATTTACCATCACTTGAAGCCCCGCTTCCACCACCACTCGTATTATCTTATGGGTGTCATGTTAAAGGACAATTCCCCATTAATACTCACCCTGTTTAATTAAATTTTGGACAGTGGTCCTCGTTGCCAATAATCAGAGATCGTTGGACTTCCTGAGTCTCGTGAGAGACATCCATATGGTCGTAGCCGTGTGCCAGACAGCGGCATCCTCTGCCAACCTAAGGCGATCAATTGGATTCCTCAACGAGAGGTTCCATGCTTGGATCCTCTCTGGTGATCACACTGCGCAACCTGTTGGGACGTATTCAGACCAGGATTTCCCGTACATATACCACACCACCATACCATCCACCATTTCTCCATAGTTAAGCGTTTTAACCAACTCGTTTGTTTTAGTTTTTAAGTTCTTATGAGAATTCATTTTATTGATGCCTTAGTAGGTCTACTCATACCTAAAGTCATCTAGGTCATATTCATGTTCAATGCCAATGCTCTAAGATCGGTAACACCGAATCTTTTCCTAAGTTTTAAGTCTTAGATAGATTGAAGTAATTTTCGACCGAGTCATACTTCGTTATGTTCACCAACCTCGCTCGTAGCATAATCGTGATGTACAAATCGAGTAGTCCAAAGGACATTCACGCACATGTAGAACGCTTGCTTACCGAGCATACAATATCATATAATCACATGCAATAATTCACACATATCTTCTTGAGCGATTGGCAGGTTGGTCTTGTTCAATAGAACTAGTAGGATGTATATCTTGCGGTTGCTCCACCTGATCATCTTCATACATTCCATGTCTGTATATCTATTTCTCACCATAAGGCGGGATGTTTCTTTTTTATGTTTGGGGCATCAGTTACTCTGGGCATACCAGATTTCAGAGGGAATTCTTGCTCATAAAACCCAAATCTCTGATGATATAATGACTTGGGTTTCTATGTCTAGAACTTTGTACCTTTTGTTAGCTGCAATGCCAGGTTATATACAAGCAGATCCCCTTGGTTCAAACTTACCTTTATTTTTCCTAACATCTGTTTTATAGGCAAAGACAACCAAAACACGAAGATCCAAATACTCAGGTTTGGATTGATATAGCTTTTCATAAGGAGTTTAAACCATCTAGAACTCTGGAGGAAAGTCTATTAATTAAGTATGTGGCATACCTAATACATTCTCCCCAAAATGGCAAAGTTAAATTGGCTTGAAAAACAGAGCACGAGCTGTCTCTGAAGATATTTGTGT